>SNQJ01S0019412.1:94430-135977 GCA_010110895.2 Picea sitchensis
TCCCCGGTCAGTCTGGTTGATCAGGTGGTCAATCTAGTTTCCTCCTCATTTGAACCACAAACCCAAGTAGTTGATCCAGTTCCATCATCGATCAGCCCTACTCTTCATCAAAAGAGTGTAACCCAAGTAGTCGATCTGTTTTCATCCTCGGTCGACCCCACTCTCCCATTAGAGAGTGATACCAAAGCGGTCGATCCATTTCCACCCACCGACCCCATTCTCCCCTTGGAGAATGAAACCCAAGTGGTCTATCTGGTTCTATCATCGGTCGATCCCACTCCTCCTTTGACGAGTGCCAAAGTGGTTGATCTCGTCCCTTCATCGGTAAATCTGACTCTTCCTCTGAAGAGTGCCAGCGTGGTCAATCTGATCCCATCATCGATCGATCCTACTCTCCCTCTAGAGAGTAAACCCAATACTGCCCACATTTTTCTCGTTGATACAAAATCTACCGTGTTGGGGGGCATTCCTCATTCTCCCGCGAAACCCCCTCCAAGAAATGAGGCCATCCTTTTTTATTAGGGTGCACTGACTAGACCTCGTCTTCCCTCTCACATTCCTTTCCATATTACAGTACAGGTTTGTGTTCAGGACGTTCCTCAAACGTTGATAGATGAAGGAGCGTCTGTTAGTATTTTGTCCTTTGTTGCTTGGCATGCTTTGGGTTGTCCTTAGCTTGCACTAATTACATAGAATATGTTAGCTTTTAATAGAAGAAATAGTCAACCTTTAGGGACCCTTCCTCAGTTTCCTATAACTTTGGGAGGGAAAATTGTCTTTATTGATGTCATGGTAGTCAGAGACCCCTTGGATTTTGCTTTACTCCTTGGGCAGGATTATGTCTATTCCATGAAAGATATTGTGTCCACTCTTTTCCATGTGATATATTTCCCTCACGATGGAAGAATTGTGACTATTAATCAACTTTCATTGATCAGTCCTGACTGGATTACCTCCCTAAATGCTTCTTATATGACGACAGTATCGCCCCTGCCGCATGTCAATTATGTGGCATTCTCTCCCATGACTTCAACTTTTGATGATTTGGATCCAGTAGTTGACATGGTGATATATTTGGTAGGGCTATTGGATCCTGATTTCCTTACCCCTGTCACAACCCTCAACATGTATTCCTTCCAGAGTGATTTTCTTCCATCCAATCAAGATCTCTTGGAAACCATGATCGAGTTTTGTCCCTTGACATGGAGTTCTTCCAGAGAGTTATTCTCTTGGAAGCCATGATCAAGAAGAGTCCACGAGCATAGTTTATTTTCCCTGTAGCAAGCTCATTAAAAAATGAAACAGAGGCCTTAAGCATAGTTTTCTTCTCTGTAGCAAGCTCGTTAAAAAATGAAACAACAATCTGGGGATTGCACCCAAAGCTCTGAGAATAGTTCTTTTTCTGTGTCAAGCTCGTTAAAAAATGAAACAATCGCCTCTCTTGAACCTTCTTTTCATCCACCCTTATCCTTTTTCTCAATTGAGTAGAGAAATTGGTGACAACCTCAAAGTCGGTGAATGAATTGAAGCTTGGAGGGCATGTCTCCAACCTTTGACGATCATTCTGGAGTTTAAGCCACTGGCTTTCAAGCTGGGGGCATACCAAGCTTAGTCTTTGTTCTTTCTCGTGCTCGTAAATACATGAGAATGCAACCAGGTAAACTTTTATCTCTTTTTCGGACCCACATGGTTATACGAAAAAGGAACCCCCTGGAGTCGTCTTTGAGCTCTTTTTAGACTCTCTAAACATGAAAAGATTGTCGAGTGATCTTGCTTCCTTTTCCACTTGTTAAAAGGTTTGAAAGGGCGTCTTTCGAGTGATAATTTATCTCTTGTTTGGCCTCGTGAGACTAACATTACAAAAAAGTACAACATTGGATTCATCTTTAAGTTGTTTTCTGACTCTTTAGATATGAAAAAACACTGAGTTTACCTTCCCTGGACTCGTTAAACGATCATACATTGAAGGGCCCATACGGGACCGAACCCTTACTTCTTCCAGTTCGCTAAACAAAGGAACCAGGACTTACTGAAGGTGAGTCATATCGAGCATGTGTTACTCTCCTCGAGTTCGTTAAATCAAAAAGAGGTACTCGTCTATTTGGATGGGGGAAAAATTGAAGGAAGCAAGCCAAGCAGTTTTTTAGAACACTACTAGCAACTCTTATGTTCGCCCTTCAACACGACACTTTGTCTTTGCATGCATTTTAATCCACTCAACCTCTGCACTGAGCCAATCCTTTGAGTTTATTTTACTCCTTTGGTTCACCTGAAGAAAGTCACAGCATCCACTGCATCATCAAGTGTTGGTCCATGTCATATTTTCGCTGTCATGCCTCAGTGTTCAAGGGAAGTATCTGCCTCAAGAGTCAACCATCCCAAATATCTTGTTTCAATACCCATGTCAGTCCATGTTCATTTGATCTACCAATTACATCCCTGTGTCTATTTTGTGTCATTGATGGGGTATACATCAAGGCCCTCCTTCAATGAGTCTCTTCCTGTCGACTTCAACACATTATCCAAGAGCCAGACTTAGAAACCAGTTAGCACCTTGAGACATGCATGCCTCAATGGTAGGCCTCCTCGTGTTCGACAGTGAGTTTACATCATTGACCCCTGATCGAATGATTCCATGGATGTTTGATTTCATCTCATTCATTCACATTCGTCGATATGTACTAGAGTACCTTGGGAATCATTGACATCAATGGTGATCTCCCTTGTGCTTGTTAACAGTTTACATCATCGATCGGTAATCAAGTGGTTTCTGCCATGTTTGACATCGGGACATCTATTCACATGGTTAGATTTTTACTACATCGAGATCAGTAAGAAGACCCTGGGTTGAGTCACCACTCTTATATGTACTTTTCCCAGGTTGCGAAGGAGTTATCTTGAACTATGACACNTGTGTATTCTTCGTGGCTATGATCAGTTCAGGTCATAAGGAGTATAGATCCACATTGTATCTGCAGTGGCTATACCATTTTGTCAATATAATTATGGATCCGCAGTGTATTTTATGGCAGCCATACCTAAAAAGTCTTTATCACTCAAGCATAGGTATGCATGCCTTGGGTTTGAAACATGTCATAATATTTGTTTGATGATTGTGTGTAGATTTTTCCGATTTCTCTGCATCCATACCCTTGCTTGAAAAAGTCTACAAATTACTTCAGTCATCATCGTCTTTTAACTTCATACTTTGGGGGGCAATTTGTTACACCTCAAAATTACTCACTTCGATAGTGTCACAAGTGTCGTCATTACGAGTGTTGTAAGTGTCGCATCTTGACTTTAAGTGTTGCAAGTGTCAAAAAAATTATGTTGCCATATTTCCTATGTCATTCCCATAACGACATCATGAAGAAACTTAAGACACCTCAAAGGATGGTTTGGAAGAAGAAAAATCACTTGGCAGGAAGTACAAGTCCTTTTTCATTGAGAAAACAACTCAAAAAATGCATTTTGGAGAGGAGTGCTCCCCTACCCACTATCAGGGAGTGTTGCCTCTCCCTGAGCCTCTTTGGGGGTATGCTTGAGTTCCCTGTGCATCCTTATGGGGGAGCGATATCCTCTTTTGAGAAAATTATGGGTTTGTTGAGGCAAATTAGGGAAGAATCCCTCAAATCCTGAAGGTAATTGGATTTGAATAGATGGTCAAGGAATGATCTTAGGGGAGATCCTCAACTGAAGGAGAGGAATCCTAAACTTATCCCAAATATCTCTCAAGTGGTTGGACTCCTCCAAGGTTATATAAGGAGGCCTTCTCATGGTGAAAGGCAGAATGAAAATTGAGATTGATACCAAACTTATGATCCTATAAGTGGTATTGACAGATAATGAAGTGGGAGAATCACATAAAACTTATGATCTCATGAGTGAGATTCCATCAAAGAAATTAGTTTATATTGATTGAGAAAAGCGGTTGGACAAGGAGAACTGGAAGACGTTGTTGCACCTTCATTCAAAGGATTGTAAGTACTTTTACTTGTTCTCATTAATATAATCAATGCTTGGCCTGTTTCTTTCAAACTTGTGCTTGTTCCATATGAGTTTGTCTGTAGTAGATGGATCTATGATTGAGCTAATATCAGTATATTAGGAAGTCCATTGTATCTTTGTTTGTCTTACAAGATCTCTCAGGGAGCTCAGGATCGAAGCTCAGCTTGGACTTTGCAGGGACAAATGTCGCTTATAAGGCACATATCTTTCTCCTTCTCTTTCATTCATTAGCTTGATAGGATATAAAAGGAAGTCAATGTCCATGTTAATAACTTTCTGTCTTGGCCTTAGAAGTCTAGAGACCAAGAGGGAATCCAATTGTCCGTAGGGGGATTCACCTACAACAAAAATTATTTCTGTTGTAGGTGAATCCCTCTACGGACAAGTGGATTCTGTCTTGGTCTCTAGACTTCTAAGGCCAAGACAGAAAGTTCTTAACATGGACACTGAGCTGAGCTTCGATCCTGAGTTCCCTGAGAGATATTGTAAGCCAAACAAAGATACAATGGACTTCCTACTCTACTGAGATTAGGTCAATCATAGATCCATCTACTATAGACAAACTCATGTGGAACAAGCACAAGTTTGAAAGAAACAGGCCAAGCATTGATTATATTAATGAGAAAAAGTAAAAGTACTTACAATCCTTTGAATGAAGGTGCAACAACCTCTTCCAGTTCTCCTTGTCCAACCCCTTTTCTCAATCAATTTCCACTGATTGCTTTGATGGCATCTCACTCATGAGATCATAAGTTTGATGTGATTCTCCCACTTCATTATCTGTCAATACCACTTATAGGATCATAAGTTTGGTATCAATCTCAATTTTTATTCTACCTTTCACCATGAGAAGGCCTCCTTATATAACCTTGGAGGAGTCCAACCACTTGAGAGATATTTGGGATGATTTGAGGATCTCCCCTAAGATCATGCCTTGACTATCTATTCGAATCCAACTACCTTCAAGATTTGAGGGATTCTTCCCTAACTTTCCTCAACAAACCCAGAATTTTCTCAAAAGAGGGTAGCACTCCCCCATAAGGGTGCACAAGGTGCTCAAGCACTCCCCCAAAGAGGCTCAGGGAGTGCTAGCACTCCCGGATAGTGGGTAGGGGATCGCTCCTCTCCAAAATTCATTTTTTGAGTGGTTTTCTCAATGAAAAAGGACTTGTACTTCCTACCAAGTGATTTTTCTTCTTCCAAACCATCCTTTGAGGTGTGTTAAGTGTCTTCATGATGTCGTTATGGGAACGACATAGGCAATATGGTAGCACACTTTTTTTGACACTTGCAGCACTTAAATTCAAGATGCGACACTTGTGGACAATATGCAACACTTACAACACTCGTAATGATGACACTTGCAACACTATCGAAGTGAGTAATTTTGTGTAAAAAAATGCGACGAAAAATCACAAGTGAGACATCAAGTAATGCGTTAAACATGGAGAACAGGGGAAGACAAAAGGAGAGATGAAATGGCTCAGGGAACTGTGGGAATTCTAGGAAGGGAAGATTCAAATCGCTACTGGGAAAGATAGAGTGTTGGAATTGTGGGAATAAAGGACATATGAAGAAATACGGCAGAGCTCCAAAGAAACATAGAGATGGACACCGAGAGAAAAATCAGGAAGAAAATGTAACAGGTGATGTGTTACAAGATGCTTTGATTGTTTCTGTAGATAATATTTTTGAGTCTTGGGTAGTAGATTCAGGGGCTCCATTTCATGCCACACCCCATAGGAAAAAATTTCTAGATTATGTTCAAGGTGATTTTGACAGGTTCATTTGGGTGATGATGCACCCTGCAAAATTGTTGGAATGGGAAAGGTAAAAAGAAAGCAAAGGAATGGAAACCAATGGTTGTTTAAAGAGGTAAGACATGTTCCATATCTAAGGAAAAATCTAATTTATACAGGGAAGTTGGTAAGTGAAGGTTGTATATCCATATTTATAGATAACATGTGGAAGGTAATCAAAGGATCACTAGTGATAGCAAAAGGAGAGAAGGTGGGTACATTGTATTTATGTACTGGTAATACTGACTCTTCTATCTCTTTAGTTTCTACAGGAGTGGATACAACATTGTGGCATCATAGGCTTGGAAACATTAGTGAAAAGGGGATGCATATACTTCACAAAATAAATTTGTTGCCAGATTTTAAACAAATTGATTTGGATTTTTGTGAGCATTGTGTTTATTGAAAATAGAAGAGAGTCAGATTTCTCAGAGTCGGAAAAGAAAAGAAGAGTGAAAAGTTAGATCTTGTGCATATAGATGCATGGGGACCAACTCAGGTATCATATCTTGGTGGATCTAATTATTGTGTTACTTTTATTGATGATGCAACTAGAAAAGCTTGGGTTTATTGCATTCGAAAAAATCTGATGTTTTTTATACTTTTAAGAAATGGAAAGCTTTGGTTGAGAATGAGATAGGAAAAAGGTTGAAGTGTCTCAGATCAGACAATGGAGGTGAATATTTTAGCAAGGATTTTGATGATTATTTTTCATACCATGGGATTTGTATAGAGAAGACAGATCCAGGAACACCACAAGAAAATGGTGGGTCAGAAAGGATGAACAATACAATCATGCAGCGTGCAAGGAGTATGAGATTTCATGTTGGTTTTCCCTTACAGTTATGGGAAGATGTTGTAGATATTTTTGTTTACTTAATAAACAGAGGACCTTCAAGCTCTTTGGATGGTGGAATTCCAAAGGAGGCATGGACAGGTAAAAAGGTAAACTATTTGTTTTTGAAGACTTTCGGTTGTGAAACATTTGTCCATATTGATAATTAAAATAGAACAAAGCTTGAGGCAAAATCCAAGAAGTGTACCTTTATTGGATACGTTGTTAATGATTTTGGTTATCTCTTATGGGATTATGAAAATCACAAAATCATTACGAGTATAGATGTCATATTCAATGAGAAGGTCATATAAAAAGATCAGTTGCGGGGAAAGAAACAGGAAAAAGAAAAACTGAAATACACAGTGCTTGATGAGATCACTGAAAAATAAATTCCAAAGGTACCAGAAAATCAAAATGTACAACAAAATGAGAAACATGTACCTCAAACTCCTTCAAGTGTTGTTACAAGATCTACCAAGTTAAGTAGACCCCCTAAACGATACTCTCCTTTGTTGTATTAATTATTGTTGACTGATTCTGGTGAACCAGAAAGTTATGAAGAGGCAATGCAAGTAGACACTAAAAAGAAGTGTGAGAAAGGCATGAAAGAGGAAATGGATTCCTTGGTAAATAACGAGACTTGGGATTTGGTTCAGTTTCCTGTAGGAAAAAGAACATTGTAGAATAAATGGATTTACAAGTCGAAGGAAGAAGATGGAGGAAAAAAAGAGGTACAAGGCTAGACTTGTTGTAAAGGGGTTTGGACAAAAGAAAGGTATAGATTTTGATGAAATATCTTCTCTTGTTATTAAAATGACTTCAATTAGGACTATTTTAAGTCTTGTGGCAGTAGAATATTTACATCTTGAACAGTTAGATGAAAAAACAACTTCTCTCCATGGGGATTTGGAGGAAGAGATTTATATGCAACAGCCATAGGGGTATGAGGTGAAAGGGAAGGAAAATTTGGTATGCAGGTTGAAGAAGAGCTTATATGGCATAAAGAAAGCTCCAAGGCAGTGGTATTTGAAGTTTAACAGGTTTATGACAGAACAAGGTTATAGTAGATGTCATTATGGTCAGTGTGTTTATTTTAAAAGGATAGAAAATGGAAGCTATATTATCTTGCTATTGTATGTAGATGGGATGCTTTTTGTAGGGTCTAATATGCATGATATAAATGTGCTCAAGAATAAATTAACTAATTCAGTTACGATAAAGGATTTGGGTGATGCAAAGAAAATCCTTGGTATGATAATAACAAGAGACGGGAAAAATCGCAAATTGACATTGTCTCAGGGTGAGTACGGGGGCAGTACATAGAGAAGGTGTTGGAGAGGTTTTAGAATGCAGAATACAAAACCAACTAGTACATAGAATGCAGAATACAAAACCAACTAGTACACCTTTGGCCAGCCATTTCAAATTAACTAAGGAAATGTGTCCCAAGACACAGGAGGAGATAGAATACATTTCCAGGGTCCCTTATTCATCAGCAGTTGGCATCTTGATGTATGTGATGGTTTGCATAAGACCATATATTGTACATGCAGTGGGAGTTGTGAGTAGGTATATGAAAAATCCAGGTAAAAAACATTGGGATCAGGAAGTAAAGTGGATTCTCAGGTATTTGAAAGGTACTGCAACTCATGCATTATGTTTTGGAGGTTCATACAATGTTCTACATGGTTATGTTGATTCAGATATGGCAGGTGATAAAGATAGAAAGAGGAGCACCACAAGGTATTTTTTTACTATAGGTGGAACAACAATAATTTGGATTTTGAAACTGCAAAAGGTTGTTTCACTTTCAACAACAAAGGAAGAGTATGTTGGTTATATAGAGGCTAGTAAAGAGATGATTTGGGTACAGAGGTTTATAGAGGAATTGGGAAAGAAGCAAGAGAATAACAGGTTGTACTCTGACAACGAGAGTGTCATTCATCTTGCAAAGAACTCAGTCTTCCATTCGAAGAATAAACATATACAACTCATGTACCATTTCATACGATTTGTTTTGGAAGATGGACATTTGAAGTTGGAAAACATACACACTAGCCAGAATCCTGCAGACATGTTAACAAAGGGAGTAACCAGGGAGAAACTGAGTTCTTGCTTAGTTTCAGTTGGTCTTCAAGCATGAAGGTGAATATGAGAAATTTTCCAAGTCCAAGAAGGATCATAGTCCAGTAGATAAAACAACGGTGGAGTTTTTTAGATCAGTCTCCAAGTGGGAGATTATTGGTTGTGGAGCCTAATTATCTTCCTAATTCATAGGTATTTTTTTTTAGCTATGTTTATACCCCATGAATATTATAAACCCTGGAATATTGTACACTCCTCTATGCATGGGGGGTTGTAGGGGGGAATTTCCCCCCCTACGGGGTTCGAGGGGCTCATCCCAGGGGCTAGGGGGTTCGAGGGAAAGTGGGCCCCCAACGAGGGTTCAGAGGCAAAGCCCCTAAAGGAAAAAAAATCCTTGTAAATGTATATTGTAATTTCATAGTAAATATAGACCGTTCATTATAAGGTCGCATATCTGGCGATATAATTTATGTTAAGGTTTTTTTCCCTAGAAGGCAACCCTCTTTTATAAGGGAAATGCATTATGACTATGTATCATTGTCAATATTTTATTATGAGAGAGGAGACTGTGAGAGAAAGAAGAGGAAGTTGTAGTCGGTGTGTTGTAGGTTGTGCTAGCCCTCGACCAAGTTTTGAGGAAGCATTGGTCGGGTTTGACCACTTTTTGGACTTTGATAGGCTGTTCAAAGATGGAGCACCCAAGCGGAGTTGAGATCGCAGGATGTAACTTATCTTGTGGAACGAGCAAGGGGATCATTAGGGTTTTTGTATTAGGGTTTTGGGATGTTGGCCCATGGGTTTATCCATGATAAGGCCTTTTTGTAAGGGATGTAAAAGTATATATATAGGAAAGAATGTAATGTAGAAGTAGTGAAGTGTGCTTAGTGAAAGCAATATAGTGATGGGATAAGTGCAAGAGAAAAGTGATGTGTATGTAGCTAAGTGCAAGTGGCTCTGAGTTGCTTCGTGCAACAGACTGTATATGTAATGCTATGTGCGAGTTGTCTCTATGCCTTGATCTAATTTTGGGAAGGTGGATTTGGTGCTTAGTACGCAGATCACCTATCCAATGCAAAGCTTGGCTCTGTTGCTTAGTGCATAGGAGCAGATGAATGTAAGAGATTGAAGTAGAATAATAGAAGAAGAAGCAGTTGGTGGACGTAGCCCCACACTGGGCCAGTGAACCACATAAATCTTATGTTGATGGGTTTCTTTGTGCTATGATGCTTATACTTTGAATCTGTTTAGTACATTGAATGTTATGAATGTTAGATAGATCTATGGATGCTTAGTACTTTATTGGTGAATGATAGATCTGATTCAGTGCTATGTGCTAGATGGTTAGAGTGCTTAATCTTTAGTATTACAACACCAAACTGTACTTAGGGTTTGATCTGCGATGTGAATAAGGCTAATATATTAATTAATGTTGTTCCTAAGTACTTTGTGAAGTGTTGTAATCACATATCTATGTACCAACTTGGTTACAGACACTTGATTCCTATAACCCCCCCTTCATCTACCTCGGGTGAGACTTCGCCTTCTTCGCAGGTGTTTCTAAAAGGGCCGATAGTTAAGGTTTTTTTGGTGCGTTGAACCTTGGTCTGCCCCTGTGCCAACAGGTTGTATCCCTTCATTTGTTGGATAATAAAAAGGAAGGACCTGGAAATTTCTCTAGTGGATGTATCACACAGTGGGTGAACCACGTATATCTGTGTCTCTATTGTATTGTGTATCTTATGTGTTTTATTTCCACATTTTTATTATATTTTATTGCTCCGCGATCCTATTTTTCTAACATGTGGTCAAGTATATTATTTTTTATTGTTCCAATGATATGTAATCAATTTTGTATATCCATTGACATTTAATAATAATTAAAAGTTCTACAATAACTCTGGGATGTTGGACCACTCTTTATTCCCATAATAAATAAAAAAGAAGAGGAAAAAAAAGTTTTGCAAACAATTTTGAGGCTTGTGGTCCAAAATCCTTCATAGAAAAAAAAAATGCATGTAAAGAAGTATAAGTCAAACAAAGATTCCATATTTGGCAATAGGTGAAGTTAATTTCCATGCACACTGTAAGAAAACATCATTAAAAATAAAAGTTTTCAAGTATCTTTAAAAGTGCATGTAAAACAATTTGAAGTCAAACAAAGTTTCCATAATTGACATAAGTAAAGTTAATTGCCATGTACATGGTAAAAAAAAGGTAATTAAAAAGGAAAGTTTCCAAGTCTTAAAATACATGTGAAGAATTATCAACTCTCTCTCTCTCTCTCTCTCTCTCTCTCTCTCTCTCTCTCTCTCACACACACACACACACACACACACACACATAAGTTGACAATGTAAAGGAAGGATATACAACATATTAGGATTGTAAAAAAAGAGAATAAGACAAGTTTAAGACATTGTGAGAATTCACCAAGTTAATACAAGTATATAATATTTCACATAAAAGTGAAAAAGGTGAAAATATTGGTAGCTTGAATTACTTGAAAAGTTTTGAGTAAAATGTGAATAACTTGGAAATATTGGTAAAAGGGTGGAAGTATTAAAAATATATAAAAGGTGGAAATATTAGAGAATTGAATAATTTATAATATATATTAAGAAAAAGGGTGCTCTAATCATCAAAGTGTCAAGAAAAATGATAGAAAAATTAGTGGATATGCACGTTATTGCTTCACATATAGAAAAATTAGTGCATAAAGTAACACAATATGAAGAGAAATAAAAAAATTACAACTTGTGGTTGATATCGAGAAACATTGTAATTGTTTAACAGAGAATGCTAATTCTTTCCTAAAAAATCACATTCAAGAGTTGAATGCATAAATCAAGGAACAATATTTTGTAGTAAATAACTTATGTGAACAAAACCAAACTCTCATAGTTGAAGTGCATATCTTGGAATCTAAATTAGAAGAGTAATTTAAAAAGACAAAATACCTCAGAAACAACTAGGATCATTAGAAAAAGAAAATTATGACTTACAAGTAAATAATCAAGTATTAATTTGGCAATATGTTGCAATTTAGTGCGATCAAGAATCTCATGATAAGAAAGATACAAAAATTCACAAAATTCAACAATAGATAAAAGAGTTGTAACAAGAAAATAACAATTTAAAAAGCACTCACAAAAGAGATACTGAAAATATCAGTAAAAAACTATCATCCAAAGACAATGAAATTTCTCCTTTGAGAAATCATATTAAAACTCTACTGGCATAAATGAAGAAGTTAAAGAATGAGAAGAAGGCATAACAAGAATCAAAAAGCATAGATAAGGGTACTAACACTAATGCAATCAACATGGAAAAAACTAATGTTGTTATCAATGAAGTTGTGTTAATGGAAGATCTTCCAAAAGTTGAAATGGAAGATAGAGAAACCTGAATAGAAGGGAGGAAGGACTTAAAACTGGAAGCCATGCATAAAATTGAAGATGAATTCATTGAAGCTAAAGAAAAATTTCCAAGTTGCAGAAAGATAATGTTGAATTAGAAGAAGAGTTTGAGAACAAAGGTGACCAATGGTGTAAGATGGAATCTTTTAATGAATCACTCATTAAGGAGGTTAAGAACTTAAAGTTATAAAAAGGGAAAAATTTAAAACAAATATGAAGAAATAAAAAGGTTATGTAAGCATAATCAATAAATCCTTAATGATGTTAAGAAGCTCTTAGGATATTTAGACACTTGGGAGATAGTTAAGATCAACTCGGTCTAACGTGTTGTTAGGTAAAAGTGTGTTTACTAATGTGTTTCTTTAGTATGCATTAGTATGAATTTGTAGTTAGGTAATTTGACGATCATGATATGTTCTTGACATAGAGTGATTCAATGACTCATATTCTTCTTTATCTTAACAACTACATTGATCTGTGGATTAACAACCAATTGGTCCATGATATCTATTTAAAGAGCATGGAGGGTCATTTGTCGATGATCGATTGTGAGAAACTCTCTTGTAACTCTCCTATAAATTTTTCTTTTATATTAATAAATTGCTCCAAGTGTCTACTTCGGTTGGGGTCATGGATGTTTCCTCACAGGGGTTTTACCATGTAAAAACACCGGTGTGTTGATCTTTGATATGGTTGTGTGAATGGTTATTAAAGGTTTTCTTCCTCTGTTGGAATACATGTGTTTTTGGGCATGGTAACAAAGTGCATTTGAATACTCGCTCCCATTGTAGATCGATATCTTGAAGTCGTGTTGTCGCATCTCTGGTTTCTTCCATTTAGGTACATTTATGGGCCGAGAGGACTATTCCATTATGTATAGAGGATTTCTTTTATATAGAAATGATTTTCGTTTCACTCTAAAAGGTTTTTATTTTCCCAAGATATAGCCATTTCATTCAAATTCAGAGGTATAAAGCTTGAATACGCCCTTTCAAATTTTACAGAGACAATATTTTGGTTTTATTTCGGTTTTCTATTTTTTTATTCTGGGTTTCTACTCTTTTCGATCTGTATATGCTCGTTTCCCTGTCCTTTGTGCGATATCGAAAAAAAAAAGAGCAAAACGGGTTTTCCTATATGTGTATGTTATTTCCCGCACACATTGTGTGATCTTGATAAATCAGAAACATAGGGAAAATTTACATTTTCTAGATAAGCGAACTGAGATCTAACCCATGTTGTCGTCGATAAAAGATTTTTTTTTTTGTGTGTGTGAATGCATGAAAATAAGTTTTTATTGAGCACTCACTCCAAGGTCATCTTCCACAACAACACCAATCCCCTTTCTTAAGACTATAATGTATTTTTCACTAGCTCGCTTGGTTGAAAGTTACTATATTTAGTAAGAGGTCTTGAGTTCAAGTCTATTTTTTGTTACTTTTTTTTGAAAATTTTCATGTATTCATTGTAAAGTGCATCTGACTTAATTATAAAAGTGAATCACTATTAAATAGCTTCAATATTGTATTTTAACTTATTTTTTGCATGCAACTTTCATTTACAAAGTTACTTCATTGTAAAAGTGATTCTTGTTTATTCCATAAAAATGAGTCACTTAATAAGTAACTTATTTAAAATTGAGCTTATAGGCACAGTTAGGAGGAGCATCACCACATGGAACAACTTCTACTTGCCACATGGGTCCTTGTTTATCAGTTATTCCTTTTCCAAAAGGGAATAACTTTCACATCCGAAGTCCATTTTTAGTGCCATTTTTTTAAGAAACCTATTTTTTCGAGAGCCTTTCGTATAGAGTAATAGTTTCATATTTTAAATCCATATCCTCTACATATTTAATATGGTTTATCCTAGTAATCCTTTTCTTACCAGTACCAACTACTTCTCATGGAAATCCCATATGGAGGATGTATTAAGAATTAAAGGATTGTATGATATTACCTTAGGAAAAGAACAAGAACCCACAAAAGATGAAAAGAATGCCAAGTGGGATAAAAAGAATGATGAAGCATGTGGACTAATCGAAATGTACATCTCTCATGATATAAGGTTTCACCTTCAAGGAATTAATTTCCCATATAAAGCTTGGGAAAATCTTGAAGTCGTGTTTGGTAAAAAAATATTATTCTATCTCACCAATTGGATAATCAGTTAATGAATTTAAGTACAAATGATTTTTCTTGCATTGAATATTACTTATCTAAGTTAAAAACACTTAGAATTTTATGCATAAACTGCAAACTAAATCTAAAGGAAGATCGATGCATATATGTTATTCTTGCTAATCTTGGTAGTGAATATTTTGTTTTTGTATCTACCTTTTATGCCACCAGAGAAGCTCTAGGGAGTGCTTATAAAGAACCATCTCTTGATTCCTTTTGTGATGATCTAATTCGAGAGAAATATAATCTTGTGAAACTTGGATTGATCATCACTTCAAGTACATCTAACAAATCCTTAGTGGCTAAGCAGAAAGATAAATCCAAGAATCCCAATAAGCAACATCCTCGCCACAACAAAAAGTAAAACAAAGGTCGCAAAGGCTCTCCACTAGCTTATGCTCCTAATGGTGACAAAGGAGCGAAATCCAAAAGTAAGAAGAAAGGTAGATATTGCAACTTTTATGGGAAAGATGGTCATTTGGACTCTAAATGTTTTAAAAATATGGAAGCCTTAGAAAAAGCAATGAAGAAGCACAATATCAATATTGATTCTTCTTCTTATTCTTATTCTTCTCATGTATATGCATGTTTTGTTTATTGTTTATCCTTCAATTCAACTTCTACTTCTTCATCTAATGAGTGACTTTTTTATTGTAGAGCATATTAACATATGGCTAAGGATAAAGCTATATTTTCTTCTCTAAATGAATTTAACACCAAGAAAATATTTGTTGGTGATTATAAATATCTTAGTGTTGTAGGGTATGGAACAATTCAAGTACATAATGGCCATTTTAATGATGTATTATGTGTTCCAATTATTTCCTGCAACCTTCTAGTAGTATATCATATCAGTCATTCAGGTGAAGATAAAACCATAGAGTTTTCACTTCACCAATTTTTAATTAAGGATTTAAAAAATCATAAGTGTGTCATCGCAATTGGAATTGTTAATGATATTACCAAGTTGTACAAGTTTGACAAATTTGGGTCATCATATTTTCCATTAGTTCTTGTTGCTCATAGCAATGACTTGAGAAAACCTTGGCATGAGTAGTTTGGTCATCTAAAATATCACTAATTGCAACAACTATGTAATCAACATATGGTGATTGGTCTTCCTCTTGTTTCTTGTAAAGATGGTGTTTGTGCCAGTTGTGTTCTAGGAAAACAACATCGGGATAGTTTTGACAAACGTGTCTCTTGGCATGCCTTGGCCCCTTTGCAACTTGTTCACAATGACTTGTGTGGTCCACTTTCTTCTTCTTCTTTTTCTAGGTGTAAGTATTTGTTAACTTTCATTGACGGCTTCTCCAAATGCACTTGAGATTACTTCTTAAAAATTAAGAGCGAAGTGTTTGACAAGCTTTTGGCCTACAAGGCTCTTGTAGAAAAACAATATGGATATCAACTTCAAAGGTTAAGAATATATAATGGAGAAAAATGTGTGAACGACAATTTTAAAAGTTATTGCATTGCACATGGAATCCAAATGCAACACATTGTTTCATATACACCATAGAAAAATCATGTTGATGAGAGAAAGAATCACACATTAAAATAAATGGTTAATTATGTGATCCAATCTAAGGTATTAAGTCTTAATTATTGGGTGGAAGTCATTAAATGTACAAATTACATAGTAAATTTCACTCTCACAAAGGCTCTAAAAAATATAATACTAGAAGAAGTGTGGAATAAAATTAATCCAAATGCAAGACACTTCCATGCATTTGGTAGTGTACCATGGGCTCACATTCATAATGAGAAAGTGAAATCTTTATAGCCTAAAAGTGAGAAGTGTATTGTTGTTGGTTATTATGAAGATGTCAAAGGTTACATACTTCTTCAACCTCATTCTAATGAAATTATTATTAGAAGAGATGTTAAATTTGATGAAAATCTCGACTTGTGAGCCTGATTCGACCTGTGTTCCATCTTCGTCCTATGATCCATATTTGGAATTTGTGCCATCTTATGTTCCTATTATGGTTTCTTCTTATTCATATGATGATAGAGAGGATGAAAATATACCTCCACCTTCTCACCTTCCTCTAGATGATTCCATTGAACATGAACCTGCTTCAACACCACCACTTCCCAGATGGGTTTGTTCAACATGAGAAGTAGTTGGTGATATTTTTGGTGATCCTTTATATCAGCGTCAGACATGTTCATAGTTCCATCAAGACTCTTCTCTTTCGATTCAAGTTTCAAAAAATCATGATCTAGAAACATTTGCAGAAGCTTCAGGTCATCCATATTGGGACACAACATTGAATGAAGAGTATCGCTCTTTAATGCAAAAAAATACTTGGGATCTTGTACCTATTATGAAAGGAAGAAAACTCGTCAGATGTAAATGAGTTTACACAACTAAGTATGCATCATATGGAAGTATTGAAAGAAACAAGGCTCGGTTAGTTCCCAAAGGGCTCTCTCAAGTTGAAGGAACTGACTATAATGAAACATTTTCCCCTGTAACCAAAATGAATTCCATCTTCCTTGTTCTATCCCTTTCCTCCTCACATAAATGGGAGGTCCATCAAATGGATGTTAAATCTACCTTATTGCATGGGGATTTGCAAGAAACAATATACATGGAAAAACCTCTTGACTATGTCCAAAATGACTCTAGCCTTGTTTGTCACCTTAGGAAATCTCTTTATGGTCTTAAGCAAGATCCTCAATATTGGTATGCCAAAATGGACAAGTTTATTCTTGACACCAACTTTTGTAGATACCATTATGACCCTAATGTATATACCAAGAAAGTAGGAAGCCATCTCATAATACTTGTTCTTTATGTTGATGACCTTATCCTCACTAGTAGTGACCCTAAAATTTTAACCATGTGAAAACCATCCTTAAGAAGAAATTTGAAATAACGAACTTGGGTTATTTGCATTATTTCCTTGGCCTCCAAATTTTGTAAACCAAGGAAGGATTTTTTATTTCTCAGTCTAAGTATGCTTGTGACCTTCTTCATCATTTTCACATGGAATATTCTAAACTAGCCCCTTCTTCCTTCCAGTCTGGAGTCAAACTTGTTGCCACCTGCACTCCTCCCAAAGTTGATGCCACTTTGTACCATTAGTTAGTTGGTAGTCTCTTATATTTTATTCATACTCGTCCTGATATTTCCTTTGTTGTTGGTCTTGTTTCCTAGTATATGAAAACACCCCATGAAAGCCATTGGAAATAAACTAAAAGGATACTTCGGTGTGTCTCAGGTACAGTGCAGTTTGGGATACATTACAACTCAAGGTGGAGCCCTTTATTTGTTGGTTTTAGTGATTTATATTGGGTCAGTGACCCTGATTATCAAAAATATATTGTAGGTTATGTTTTTATCCTTGATAATGGACTTGCCACTTGGGCCTCTAAGAAACAATAGGATATTTCTATTTCTTCAGTAGAAGTAGAGTACCAAGAAATGGTTAATGCAAGTCAAGAAGCCTTATGGTTTTGGAAGATCCTTTCAAAGCTTGGATTCCAATAGTAGCATTCGACCACCATCTGGCGTGATAATCAAAGTGTCATCAAGCTTGCCAAATATTTATTTCAACATCAGCAGAAAAAATACATCGAGCTACACAATCACTTCATCAGAAAACTCATTCATGATTGAGTTATTAAAGTGTTATTTTTCCCGACAGAAGATCTAGTTGCAGGCATTTTCAGAAAGTCTCTCACAGAAACGAAGTTTTCCAAACTTCAATCTATGTTAGGAGTTCAGGAAGTTGTCATTAAGGGGAGATAGAATGCAATGCCTCCTTCCTTCTCTTATTGTGTCTCCTTTGTAAATCCTTCAATCCTATCCAAGTTGTTCTTATGGGGGGATGTTTGGATATTTAGACACTTAGGGGTTTGTTAAGATCAACTTGGTATAATGTGTTGTTATGGAAAAGTGTGTTTATTCAGTATCATTTGTATGAATTTGTAGTTAGTAATCCAACGATCACGATATGTTCCTGAGATAGAGTGATATGAAAACTCATACTCTCCTTGATCTTGATGGATACTTTGATTCGTGGCTTAGCACTAGAATGGTCCATGATATCTATTTAAAGAGCATGGAGGGTCATTTGTCGATGATCGATTGTGAGAAATGCTCTTGTAACTCTCTTGCAATTTTTTTATTTTGCATTAATAAATTGCTCCAAGTAGTCGCATTGGTTAGGGCCGTGAATGTTTCCCCATAGTAATTTTACCATGTAAAAACATCGATGTGTTAATATTTGATCTAGTTGTGTGAGTGGTTACTAAATGTGTTCTTCCTCTGTTGGAATACACCTTTTTTTGAACAAAAGGTAAAAATGCATTTATAAGAGTTTGAATCGAAGAATAGGGATGGGAATATTAGCACAAACATTGAAGAGGATACTATCAAAAACTTTGAGGAGGAAATTTGTAAGAGAGTTGAAGAATCCTTAAATATTGATGAGGTAAAATAAAAAAATGCAATCTAGAATTGAGGAAGGATGTAAGAATTTGATAGATGGGGTCACATTGCAGCTTCAAAAGGAGAAAGAAGACAAGGTTCAAGAAGGTCACTAGAATATGCTTGAAGAAGTTGAACTCTTATTGGAGAATTTACATATCAAATACAATGATATTATATCCAAGGCTAAAGTAATCAAAGACTAAGAAAGGAGGATAGAGTATATCATTGTATTTGGAAAGAATATAGATGTAATGGGTGTGTAGAATGAAGTAAATCCATCACATATGAAACCATATTGACACCCTCATGTCCAAGGAAGTTTTCATGGAATACAATAAGATTGATATCAACATTATCAAGGAAGAAGACATAAGACTCATTAATATTCATGGAACATGGAATCACAAAACCATTATTCAACGGGACATTATAAAAATCCAACAACTACTACAATTTGGAGAGTTACAACAACAATACATGGAATCAAAGGAAAATAATTATGCAACAATCAACCATCAAGGATTAAGAGTGAAAGAATTGAGTTTGGAAAGGATTGATCCTTTCTTGATGCCACAATATTGTTCATGGATTTGAACGTCATATCGCCTTATGTCCTCAACCTTATCTAATCAATGAAAATTACAAGAAAGATTGTTCATTCAATGATAAGAAGTAACATACCTATGCTTTGAGGACAAAGAATTTTTAATNGATATACCTAACATATATTACATTTATTATCATAATGTAATGAATATCATATAATAATAGCCATATGAAAATCATTATGGGATGTAATAATTAATATGTACTAATGATAAGTCATTTCCTTTGTCAAAGACATGACTTATCACCCTACCTGTATTTGTATGCACGATGTTGTATGTCAAGAACAAGACAATTAATAATGAATAATAATTATTTATCTTGTTTTTAGGTTTCTGTGGTGTGATTTTTCAAAGTTGTCTTCTAGATTATCTACAATGTAGTTCATTTTATCAAAGTTTTGAATCCTTTACCTGGATTCGAGGATGAATCCTTATCATTAACTAATATGTCCCGAAGATGAATCCAAGTAAAGAATTTGAAACGTTGATAAAACTATTTAACCTTTGAGGAATATATGAATCCGTCCTTTGTTATAATGGATCCTCAATTTTGATGATCCATAAGTACACTCCAAAGCCTTATACAAAGTTGAACTCAATATGACTAATTAAATAAATATGAAAATTATAATGTTGAATATCAATATTTATTTACCTTAAAAATGTGATTATTTGTCAATGTATTCGTTATGATTCAAATCCTTATATCAAGCTCAACTCAATATGACTAATTAAATAAATATGAATTATAATGTTGAATATCAATATTTATTTATCTTAAAAATCATATGAAATGTAATTATTTGTTATGATTCAAGTTTTATAATTATTCTTTTCCAGTCAAAGAAATTTCCCTTTTATATTAGATATATAAAAATAAAACTTTTCTGATCATTACATAAAATCTGATCATCATTGTCATAAGAATACTCCAAAGAAAAGTAGTCAACAAATTAGCCGGAATGGTTATACTGATCGAAGCCATAGGATGTCCCGACAATTAGACCCAAGATAAAACTGAAATGATTGCATGCAGTCCCGAATAGCAGGTTAAAACCAAAAGGTGGCTCATAAGACTTTAATGGTTTTTGTTAAGCCGAGATTGTTGTCCACCCATGATGTATAAAGGATCGTTCCAACATGAAGGCAGTCCTTTAGTGCCTTTTTTGAGAGAGTGTTTGTAGCCTTGTTAAAGCCCCTATAAGTATGGTGGAAGGTTAAGCTTTTAAAATGACAACGCAGCTCCTGAATCTGAGCCTTCCATCCCTCTAGCGCTATTGAACGAAGAATTCCCTTACCATTACACCAATTTATCATCATCTTTCAATCCCCTAATATATCAAGGGTCTGGAGGCTTAGAAACTTTGCCAAATGGAGAGTGGTCCATACACCCAGTAGCTCCGCCCGATTGTTTGTGTCGCTGCCTAGATTTAAATTCCACTTGATAAAGTGTTTATGAGCAACAATAAGAATGCCACCGGCACCATTGTTTTTTCCGTCCCTGGTTGTCGCTCCGTCAAACCAACACATTTTTTTTTGAAGTGGAGGCAGAAATCTGTTCCTTTTTATAGAGGGTGTCACCTGAAGATTCTTTTCAGCATTGTAAAAAAACATCACCTTTGAAGCTACCACTAATGGGAAAGTCGATCCATTATCGAAAAGGAGGTTGTTCCGCTCAAGCCAAGTGACCCAGCACACCACCGCTGGTAAACTGATGTTGGAATGGAGTTGTTCATCAAATTATGAAAGGCATTCATCGACCGAATTACCTTGCCAAGTCAGCTTTGACTTCCTCATTCCTTCCAAATGTGTCCATACTTCCCGAGTAAAAGGGAAAGTGATAAATACATGATTGTTGGTTTCCTGATTTCCTCTACAAAGAAAGCATATGCTTGGGCCTTCCCATCCGCGCTTTAGCAAAACATCCCAGGTCAAAATTTTATTTTTTAATAACAACCAGAAGAATAATTTGATTTTAAGTGACAATTCTCACGACCAGAGTTTGTAGGTCCAATCCTGAATAGCTAGAGTCCATAGAGCAGCTGCCATCGCCTTGTAGAGGTTTTTTGCCGATGGGGAACCCGATCCGTCGCTATCCTCCTAGCATAAATCATCATCGGATGGTGTTATACAGATGCCTGCATTGTCAATGGCTTGTTAAAACAGTTCCCATTCCGTTGCAGAATCTCCATTAAGAGCTAGGTCCGTTGAATCTTTCTAGTAATTGTTTAGAGGAGAGGTCGACTGTGTATTCTTTAATTGTGATAAGAATATGATCCCCCTGCGATTTAGTGCTGATAGAAGGCCTGTAGTTAAAATATATCTCGCACCAAGGCCCATTAAATGGTTCGTTCCAACCTAAATAGAAATCCCGCTGCCCACCTTCCAACATAGCCAATGATCCAGAAGATATTTTTCTTTTTGTAGATTTTTCCAGCCATGGGATGAAGTCTCTGTACAACTGCTCTCCAATCTGAACCAGTTTGACACTGATGATAGTGGCATATACTTTTCTTTTAGTATTTTTTTCCATATTCCATCCGTCGTAATACCCCTCCATAGAGTTTGTGCCAGTAATGCTTTATTAAAATAAACTAGATGCTTAATCCCCTAGCCGCCTGTTGATTTGGGTTTTGATATGCTTTCCTAGTTGATAAGATGAGGGCAGATTTTTTCTTTATTGCCCGACCAAAGGAAAGAGAAGATGATTTTTCTGAGTTTTCCCAGCACAGAGATCAGAATAGTTGATATTGACATCCAATAGACAGAGAGACCCATCAAAACCTCTTTAATCATGATTAGTCGGCCTCTGAGGGTAAGCCATCGGTTGCACTAGTGATCCACCCTTTTTTCAAACTTTCTAATTAACCAAGACTAGTCCTCTACTAAGTAGCAATTTGGTTTTATAAAAAACCCCAAGTACTTGAAACCTGTCTCGACAGGTTTGAAGTGATAGGGAAACAGGGATTTGAATGGTAATAAATCTGAATCATCCATGCCCGTTGTGAGGAATAAGGATTTTTCTGAGTTGATCTGTAGTCCTGTTTCTCTTTGAAAGATGTTTAGACAACATGCTATCACTGCACATTCATCTAAGATAGCTCTTGACATAATCAGTATATCATTTACAAAGAGTAGATAGAGGATATTAATGATTCTCGATACTGTTATCCCTATCAAGTTACCAGTCGATTGCTCCCTTTTAAGGAGAAGACTTAAACTATTCATAGCCAAAATAAAGAGGAGGGGTGATAAAGGGAAGCCCTGATGAAGGCCCTTATCCCTATTGAAGAAAGCAGATGGTTCACCATTAATTATAACTGCATAAGAGACCGATGAGACACAACTCATAATCCATCTGATGGTTGCCAGGCTGAAACCCGCTCTATGAAGTATCAGAGTCAGAAAATCCCAATTTATGAGGTCATACGCTTTCAATAGATCAAGCTTTAGAATCAATGCCTGTTGTTTCTTTTGTTTGATACTGTGAAGGCTTTCCTGTGCAGTCCCCACTGCATCTAAGATCTCCCTACCATGGAGGAAACCCAACTGTTCTTCCACCAAACCTTTTGATAAAATGGGTCGCATTCTATTTGCGAGTATTTTTGCTATGATTTTATAACAAAGGTTACAAAGGGAAATCGGGAGGAAGTCACCAAATGATAAGGGCTTGCTAGATTTTGGAATAAGAACTAAGAAGGTAGTGTTTAGGGCTTTGTTTACCTCACCTATTTTTCTCAATTCCTCCACCATGCCAAGAAGATCCTCACCCACCAAGTCAAAAAAATACAGGAAAAATTCTATAGTCCAGCCATCCGGGCCTAGACTTTTATCACTAGCGAAGGCCTTTAATATCTTCTTAAGTTCTTCAAGCTTGCATGGCTGATCCATCAGTTGGGTTTCAACCTATGAAACCATCGATGGAAAGAGATTAGCGACAGAGGTCTGATCTTCGTTTAAAATGTCTGTTGACGTGCCCAAATGTTTGAAAAATTCCACTGCACTCTCATTTAAATCTTGTTGACCAATTAATTTTAGACCCGATACTGAATGTAGATCCCAGATCTGCTTACGATTTTTCCGGTCATTTGCGAAATGATGAAAAAATTTGGTATTGCGGTCCCCTGATTTAAGCCAGATCGCTCGGCTTTTTTGACGCCAAGTTTCTTCTTCCTCCTTTAGTAGATCCTTCCTTTTCTTTTCCTTAGAATTAATCGTGTCTGAAAGCATTATGTTCTGGAAATCAGAAGTAATAGTGTGATACAAAACCTGTAGTTCATCCTCTAATACATCCAGTTTTTTATATATAAGTTTTTTGTGATTTCTGCTCCAATTCTTGATTTCTGTTTTTAGACACTTTAGTTTCTAGACTATGTGTCTTTGGAGGCCAGGCTCCTGAAGAAACTTTGTATCTTTCCAGATATCCCCTACAATCTGAGAAAATCCAGCCAACTTTAGCCACCCCGGATTGAATTTGAAAGGATAATTTTTCCACTGTAAATCACCTTCGAGTTGTAGGAGGATGGGAGCATGATTTGACAGATATGGCAGAGCCACCCAAGCTCGATACCTTGTCAAATTTCCCAGCAATCCCGCAGAGACGAAATGTCTGTCAAGTCGTTTGAAAATACAGTCTGAGCCTATTCTTTCGTTGCGCCAAGTTGGACCAAGGATCTCTGGTTTTATATCCACTAATCCCGCCTCTGTAAACAAAGATTTTAGGAAGGGCGTTAGTGGGTCGGTAGTCCTAGACGAACCCCAAATCTTTCCTTCCGCCAATGTAAAATTGAAGTCGCTAGCCATTATTAAATTTTCCTTGGATAATAGATCCCTTTCTTTAATCTTTTGCTAGAAATTCTTCGTTCTGTGCATGGCCCGTAGACATTTAAAAAGGTTAAATGTCTTTTTAATTCGTTGTTGTAACCTAATAGCATAAACCCACCGCAGCTGATAAATGGTTTTAAAATGAATTTTTCGGGATCCCAGACAACCAGAAGGCCTCCTGATATGTCAAGGGAACTGACAGTGGTCGTATTCCATTCCGTCTTTAGTTTAGATATGAAAGAACACGCTTTAATCTCATATACAAGTGTCTCTTGTAGAAAAATAATCTATGAATGATGAAGTGAAATTAGACGCCAGACTGAGGCAAGTTTTTGGGAGCCACCTACTCCCCTTATGTTCAGGGACAGCAGAATCATTACTTCAGACGTGTTAGGGCTTTAATGCCTCTAAGCGCCCCAAGTTCAGAATCAGAAGAAGTGTTTGTTACCTGCTCCTTTAGGCAAACCTCTGCCCGTTTTCATGCACTTCGTGTTTTTAATAGTGAGATTTCACAGCCCAAACCTTTTGACCAGATGAAGCTCCTTTCGCCTCCAGAAGGGTGGTTTGGCGTAGTACCGGGAAGAGAACAAGAGGCCTTAGGAGTAGCTTTTATAACTTCTTTTCCTTTGAAAGTATGCAGTGCTTTTGGTTCAGGGATTTCATGCAGTGATGGAATCAGAGTTTCCATGACCTCGTTTATGCTCCCGCCTCCCCTTGACATCTCATAAAAGTTAGAAGGGTGAAAGGTGTTTTGAAGGACGCGAGAAGGAGAACCAATAGACACAGGATATTGTAACTCAAGTGAATCAACCGAGTGAGAACCCCGACCAAGAACCCTTTCTAAGGTAACAACAGTAGCTGGTTCAGTTGTCCGAGCCAAATCAATAGTAATAGGAGAAGGTCTCGTGTCAATGGGAGGTCCAAAAGGCACCGTAGCCCGAGATGAGAGTGGGAAGAGCTCAGGAGGAGATGGAGCAGAAGGAGACAAGGGAGGGGCTACCCCTGTAGTCAAAGGATTCCCCGGTTTCTTATTCTGAGAAGGTCCCACCTCCGAGGAGTCTGCACCAGTAACTCCTTCAGCAACAGATGGTAACAGAAGGTTGTTCCAACCTGGTAAGTTATCCAGAGTAGCTCGTTCCCACGAAGAGATGGAGAAATAAAGAGAAGGGCACAGAGATCTGAGCTTGTCGGTGAGGCTATTTTCTACCGGCTCGTTTGAATAAGAGTCTTGAGGACGGGCAATCCAAGCACTCGAAGATACTTCCAGGGGGTCAGTGCTTGTTGGTTCCCGCATCAGAGAGGACTCTGAAGAGGGTGACTCTGAGGGGAAATACCCATGACAGTTTCATCTGAGATGGCATGTTTTATGACATACGGTGCATCTGAACGACACCCCCAGATAGTCAAGGTTCTGAGAACGAATCATCCCCCTCCATTCTAGTCGACTGATTCCAGACGACCTTCATGAATGTCTACTTCCACCAGTACCCTCCATAAACGTTTGTCTCTAGATTGTAAATCCTTCTCGTCCACCGCTAAAAAATGCCCCAAACCATTGGCAATCTCAGTTAATGCCTTCTTGTTCCACCATTGAAGCGGTAGCCCCGACAATAACACCCAAAGATGGTGCCATTGAAAATAATCCTTTGTCGGATCGAAAGAGACCCGCCAATGTTTTAGCATGATATTGCCTCCATCCACCAACCAGATGGATTCCATAATTAGAGAAGTAGCCTCTAAAGTGTAAAACTGGAAACCAAACCATCCCTGAGTGAGATAAATGATCTCCCCAGACTAACCCAGAAGAGGCTTCCAGGTTTCATCAACCCAATGGGCTAATGGAACCTTCACCAGCTTCCTATAAGAAAATCTGCCTACCAGAGTAGAGCAGGCCATCAAACAAGCTTCCTCAAGCCCAATGTTTGAACCTAAGATGAACCGATGCTTTTTTTTATTAGGCTTCCAAGGTTTGTAAGAACGAGATCCTGGGCTGAGGTCAGTAAAAGGATGTCGAGTGGGTTGGGGGTCGAGGGTAGACTGAGAGATGAAACTCTTCTGAGCAGAAGCAGGAGGATAAGGGAGCTTTCCCATGTGTCCAGTGATCCGATATTTTAGAGAAGGCCTTTCTATCTCGTGAACCGATAAGGGAACAGTGGGTAAACCGCTAGATAGGTGGGGCCTTGTAAAAGGTGGAAGACGTTCTGAAGCCTCGGCTAGACTACCCGCTTGAGTCTAAAAAGTCTCGTCCACAGAGCTGAGTAAAGCATTTACTTCAGCCTCCATCATTTTTAATGATAAGTCATACCATACTCATTCCAAAAATTGAAAGCTTCCAGGTTCTGTTAGAACTAGAAAACAAGGATAATACTCACTGTATAGCTACAACACAGTAGCAAGAAAAGACTAAAAAGTAGATCAATCTTCTAAATGACGAAGAGGAGACTGAGATATTGATCCGCCACCCCGACCTGAGCAAGGGCTAATCAACAGTAGGCCGTCCTCCATTAAGAAACCAACAAGATCAATGGAAGAAACTCCAACTCCAGCAGCTCCAGCTCAAATTATACTTAATTAAATAAATATGAATTATAGTGTCAAATATTGATATTTATTTATTGTTATCGTTCAAGTCTTATAATGCAAATTAAAGGCAAATTTTGACTTAAATAAATATGAATTATAGTGTCAAATATTGATATTTATTTACCTTAAAAATACTTAGAAAATGTGTTTGTTATGGTTAAAGTCTTATAATGCAAATTAAGGTCAAATTTTGACTTTTTGATTTGTATGTGGAATATTTTAAGAACTTAGATTACTAATCGTGTTTAATTGATAACTTTTGTCCATATTTTGTTAGGTTTAAGTTTTATGATGCATTTTTTAAAAAGATTTAAGTTTTATGATGCGCATTTTAAATTCTTATCTTTTGGAGTTTTATCTAGTATATTTTGAAATTTGAATAACCAACGCTATTTAGTCGATGACTGCTTTCTTTTCTTATGAATTGATGTAAATCTTTTATTGTGAATTTATCAATTTACATGTTTTACAAGTGATTTTATGACATGTTTTAATTAAACTTTTGACACTACAATTTAATTATAAATTTATGAATTGACATGTTTTTAGCAGACGTGTATTTTATTAAAATTTTGGCATTACAATAATAATATAAATTTAATTTATAAGTGAAATCCAAGAGGTTTTAGAGTTTTTAGCCCACCCAAATCATCAAACTTATAATTCAAACAATAAAATCCTTAAAAGTTTTTATTTTTGAATGGTCAAATTTCAATAAGTGTTCAATAAGTGTGGAACATTTTAGTTAGTATTTTGATAATTTTTTGTTTTTGTTTTATGTCTTCGTTTATAATAAGTTGAGATTATTGTATTATTTCATTATTCAAGAGATATATAAATATAGTTTGGATGACTGTGAAGAATGATTGTTCTCCTCCCCACCTAGATTCAATCCCTATAATAACATGAATAAAATTCATAATAAATATATTGTACTATAAAATTTAGACAAAACATTTTTATAAAAAATTGAAATTGAAAATATTTTTTAGAAAATAATATGAAAAATTCGATTTGTAAATTAACAATTTGTATTAAACATTTTTATAAAAAATTGAAATTAACAAATATTTTTTAGAAAAAAATATGAATAATTAACAATTTATACTAAACATTTTTATAAAAAATTGAAATTGACAAATATTTTTTAGAAAAAAATATGAAAAAATTAACCCATCTATATAAATATTAAATTTAAATATATGTTAAAAACAATTTAATTTTCAAAATGATATTCTTATTACCCGGTCCATCCTAAAACGGTCTTTTTACACTACCCATTGTATTAGGTATATTTCCATCTTTACAGTCATACCATTGCAAGGATTTAACATCGCTGGGCTCCACCAATGTATACACCTAGTACGCCCTCCTTCATCATATCCAGGGTAATGGGTTTTCAATAACTACACTTGACTCAGAACCCCTCCGTGGGAAAATCGTATGACTGGTTGAAATTGTTATGTGTTTGGATTCTTTGACAGTACAGGGAAAAAAGCATGGGTTGTTTGATGCTGATCCATCCCATGTGAAAGAATCTCCATTGGTTATCCACTCTCAATTTCCACCTTCTAATTCAGTGGTCTCGGAATAACGCTACGTTTACATCAAACCTGTAGCTTTCACTGGTCGCCATTGTCAAACAGTATTAATGCTGCCCATTAAACCAAAGAAGAAAAACCTGTGGTTGCCACTGTCGAACAGTATTAATGCTGCTAATGAAACCAAAGAAGAAACACCTGTGGTTGCCATTGTCAAACAGTATTAATGCTGCTTATAAAACCAAAGAAGAAAAACCTGCTATGCTTTTATTGAGCATGCATGCATGCGGGATTCTAGGCCTATGTATTTTAATGCTTGCACGTGCTCATATTAAAGGGAGGTCCAGAGTAGAGAAGCGCCTGCCAATAAGATGTCCATCATGTGTTGAGTTATAACTCAAATTGTTGAATTTTACTATTTGGTACTAATAACAATATTATTAATATGTATGCATGTTGTTGATATTTTTACTAGTTATAATAATAATATTATTAAGGTTCTACCATCATTTGTATATCCCGTGGTGGTTCATCGTCACTCACCCCCACCATCTTTCATATTTCATTTATTCTCAGTGGATGCATTTGCAGGCCACCCACCCACACCACCTCTTTCATTGCATCCATCCACACTGGATGCACCCGTATGTCACCCACCCCCACCACCATTTCCATATGTTCCATCCACTGAGGCCACTACAATAGATGTTGCCTCAGAGTGGGTTGTATAGTTGAGTGCTCGACTTGCCAGGAACTCTCCATCGATGCTCAAGACATTCATGGTGAGATAATGTGTTGATGATCAATATTTAGGTATCATGAAGGGAATTCATTTTATGCATATTTGTTTAAATTTCATGATTTGATCCTTGTAACTAAAACTGGGTGGAATCACTAAGAGATTAGGATCACGGAGGAGGGTAACACCCCCACGATTGTTAGTATCATCTATGNTGGTGAGTTTTCCTATGTTGAATTACAAATTCACTATGGAAAAAAACTTATAACAATGTTTTTTCTTTGTGCAATCTCTGGAGCGATGAACCACGCCCATGCGCAAAACCACTCGAGGTGCTTCTTCGAGTAAGAGAAGAAAGATCAATTTACGGAATGCTCCTGAGGGTGGCAAGAGTGGCAATGGTCAATGAGTGACCAATGGTTGTCATTTTGTAGGGCACCATATGACTTTTTTTTTTATGTTAAGGCACTTACTGCCATTTTGTATATTGAACATGTTGTGTCATTTTGTAAAAAATGTATAGTTTATAAGATGTTGAATACACACACACACACACATTTCATGGCACGTTTTTTATGAATATCATTGTTTCTTCATTTTATGTTGTTGAATGTATGAATTTCAAAGTGTTTCAATTTCCACTCTTTTATGTTATATATGAAATTGCAAGAAATAAATCTAATATAAATGAATTTAAAGATATATATTCTCCAAAGATAACTCTCAAAAACAATAAATAGAAACAACTCTGTATCTTTATTCTTATAAGAACTAATTCCATATAAAAATACCACTACAAGTATATTCCTAGGAAACATACATTTACATTGTTTTATAAAGGGAGAAACCTACATGAACATCATGAACATGAACATGAACAAAATAATTCATGAGTTGAAATCAATGCACACTTTGGGATCATGGATGACTTTGGGATAATGAAGACATGATGAGAAGATGAAATGTCAAACTCAAAATCTCCTATAACCTTCAATTTAATATCTCTTAGNATAATTCATGAGTTGAAATCAATGCACACTTTGGGATCATGGATGACTTTGGGATAATGAAGACATGATGAGAAGATGAAATGTCAAACTCAAAATCTCCTATAACCTTCAATTTAATATCTCTTAGTATGATAAGTTGAATAGTGTTTTTCAATAGTTAGTAGTAGAAATTCATAGATTGAAAGGCAGAAGGATCACTTAATGCATCAATGTAGATTTTGATGATTTTGTAGATTCAATAATTTACATTTAACTAATAGAAACTACAATTACCTTTCCAATATTCAATAAATCTACTTATTATATGTAACAGCTGAATTAATTTAGGCAACCATTAATTTATAACACAACAGTAAAATTAAAAAGTTACTTCATTAAACACATCCGCAATCAAATTCTTCATAGTAATAATTTTTTTTTAACATAATACAACAATGCATAAATTTTAGAGAAATACCTTAACTCTGATGCTAATAATCCTTCCCGTCGTCTGCGGCTTGCTTGCTTCCCACTTCTTTAGATCACTACCCAAAATCGTCCTCCCTGCCGACTAAGTAGCTCCCTAGCCCCAGGATATCAACGGATATCCTGGCCCTCCGAGCCCAAAACCCCCAGCAACTCCGGTCCACTGTGTCAATGCCACTCACAGAATTCCTCCCTCTCTGCAATACTCAGAGCTCCTCCAAAATCCATGGCCAACTCCCCGTAGAATAATCCCCTTCCAACTGCTTCCCTTCCTTATCCCTCCTTCACCGACTTCCCCCCGCATTTACCTCCTCACCTAACTCCTTTATTACCCTTATTCATTCCCATTAATTCTTTTATCTCCAACCCGCTTTCCTTCCATCCCTCCTTCACCACCAAGATTTACCTCCTACCTACCTTTATTACCCTTTATTCATTCCATTTAACATCTTTTTATCTTCTCGAGATTCTTATTTTATCCCTTTTTGTATATGCAACCATTTTATATCATATTCCATTAATCCATTAAATCCATCATGTAAGTTATTAAATGTAGTTTATAGTTAAGTTATTAATTAATTAATTATAATTATGTCCTTTATGATGAATAAATCACTACTTAATATCATTAAACCATCTTTGTTTAATTAATACCTTGTTAAATGCACTAATTCCCTAATTAGTTTTACTTATAATTTATTAAACATTTATCCAACTAGGGACATTACATACACTAATTCTTTTCAGGAAACTTCGTCTCCAAGTTAAGGTATCTTATGGCACAACGGAAAAGAGCATGGTTCAAACATTCATACAAGTAACCGACATTATCAAGTAGTGTCAAGAAAGCTCATACATACTAGTGTATATGTACAAGAAATGATGTGTAGTTATAGTACATGCAAATTCATGCATGTACTAATAATCAAAATTGTCATCCTTTAGTAATTTATGTATGCATTCAATCCAGCCTAAGAAGACTAGTCTTTATAAAAGACAACAATCAATTAATTGTGTAGAGAAATCCTTTAATTAATAAATTAGCTCTGCTCAATAATTCTATTTTGTTAACTGTGGTTTAGTTACATAATAATGAATATTCATTTATACACATTTTTTCATCAAACTTCCACCATAAGACAGATTTCCATATGTCTCAACTATTCTACTCATCCTTCCTCCCAACCTACTTCCAACTCCATTCTATCCATCCTCTGCTAGACTAACTTGGATGCCTATAATCACCTAATCCAAATAGAACCTGTAGGTGGAAGTAAGCCTATTCTCACTCAAGCTTCCTGGGTAGGGTAACTCCGACAGCCCTATCACACTTTTTGGGACAAGTAGAACCAACACCGGCCCTCCCAGATTTCGCTGTGTTTCTCGGAGGATACACCTGGGTGGGAAACACCTCCACCCTCCTAATAGTACCAGGGTCAACACCCTATACTGAGGATACACTCTGGGAAATGCCTCCACCCTCCTAATAGAACTAGGGTCAACACCCTACAATGGAATATACAAAGGCACTGCCGTTTTAGGTTTTATGTCATCGCTATTTGGTTTTGCAGTGTCGTTATTCAAATCATGCAATCTATCCAAGTTGGCTATCATAGCAATGCATCCAAAACCAATATAAATTCTCCAAATACAATATTCATACCATAATGCTTATCGGTTAGTGTTCCTGATATACACTTTCATCAATATTATCCCTTGGCTATTTCATAGCCTATAACTTGCAGATTAGTCTCAGAATACAACTCTCATACATTTTCTATGCATTATCATCATGTACTGTATATCGTCATCATTTCAATTTGGTATCCCTCAGACCGATAAATTAACATCAAAGTTTTCCAATTAGAAATAGATCTCATAATATCCCATAATTCAATTTCACACTCATTCGACAAGATTATCATTTACCCAAAAATAGATTGTATCATATCCAACATCATCCAATAGCATATAAACATTCATTTATTTCACATTCTTACAATGTGTCGCAAAGATATATTATCATCATCAATAACATTTAAACATTCATAAAGTTTACATTCACATAATAGATCAGACATATACATCATCATTAAATAACATTTAAACATTCATAAAATTTACATGCACGTAGTAGATCGCATCGATACATCATCATCAATAACATTTAAACATCTATAAAAGTTCATAACTGTTAAAATTTAAGAGTACCATCAATAGTTTCTAAGGACTTAGTGTAACAAAGTATATATGCCTCAAAGATCCTCGGCCGTCAAGTCGTGTGTTGTATGTTATACACCCCACCTTCGAAACATGTTCTCGTAGGTGGTCAAAATAGTGAGGGATAATCTTCATAGTGTTCCCAGATATTCCTAGTATGCATCCTAGACTATAATTGTCCCTAATTAGGACTTTAACTTGGTCTACTACTAGGGACGTTTCTCGAGTTTGGGTTTACCACGTCCAATATGAATTTGCCGTTTCTACCGTGAGGGTTCCCACGTCCGGATAATTCGCAATTCCTTCCAATTTAGTTTTATGTGATTCATCAACAACATAATGACGAAACAAATATACATGAAATACATTATGAGTTTTATATGTAAGTGGGTATGACGACGCATAGGCAACGGGTCCATCTTCTCGATCCCGACGGTCCTATAAACCCAGGTGACAAATTTGTCCCCTTCCCAAACCAAAGGCATTTCTTATTAGGCCCGATACGAATGAAACCCTGGTCTCCAACTTGGCTTAACTTCATTATCGGTCCCGTGCATCTACATAGATTTTCTTCCTATCATGTGCTTCCTTTAATATCTGCCTAATCTCAATCACCTGCTCCTCCATCTCTTGAATCACTCCTGGTCTAATCATTTCATTTAGTCTATCCCAACTCAATGCATGCTTTTGTATGTCTCCCTGCATAAAGCTTCAGAGGGTGGCATCCTAATGGAACCATGGATAATTTGTTATTGTAGGCAAACTTACCAAAGGTAGGTACTTCCTCCACCTGGTTTGATTATCCATTATACATCCTAAGCATGTCTTCATGACTTGATTTACCCTCTCACCCTATCCTGCTTCGTGGTAAGTGATAAGTTGTGCTTAATTTCTTTAAATCCAGTTCCCAATGATAGAACTTGTCCAAAACCTAGAAGTGAATCGAGTCCCATTCCAAATGATCTTTTAGGTATCCTGTGTAAACGGATAACTTCGCTATAAACACACATGTCACATTAGTGACATCATAAGTGTCTCTAACCGTAATAAAATGAGCACTCTTGGTTAACTTATCCACTATCACAAGAATGGCATTGTGTCTATGATATGTGAGGGCAACCCCACTACAAAATCCATAGAGATGACTTCCCCACTTGGACATAGGAAACATCATGTGGTTGTAGGAGGCATGTCATGATGGTGGTCATTTCACTGTTGAAGAGAATTTCTAGGCATTTGGCGAATAAATGGACCACGTCAAGCTATGCCTACCTAAAAAGAAGAGCTCCATATCTCATATCTTTCACTCCTACGCTATTAATAAAGATCTATGGGCTTCTTCGCAAGATGATGTTTTCGAATATCCTATATTCTCAGGATGCACATCCTTTTCCTCGACATTCATCAATCCATCTCAAGCTTCCAAACTATACCTTCAGATTTTGATCTTAACTCCGCCTCCCACCTAGAGGTTTGAAGTAACTTTAAATACCAATCGCCCTTTGAGTTGTTCCAACACACGCTCTCTCAGATTGACCTTCTTTAAGGGTACTAAGGAGAAGATTCGTGGTCTCCTACTCAAGGCATCTCATGACCACATTTTCCTTTTTCTTGATGTACGATATACCAAAATCGTGACTTCACTCATAAACTCACTCCATCGCCTTTTCCTCGCATTCAGATTCTTTGAGTGAAGAGATGTTTTAAACTTTGATGGTTCCGTTTTGAGTTCAAAGTTTCCCCAACAAGATAGTGTGCTCCTCTAAAGTTTCAGAGCTATCATTACAGCCTACTAACCTAAATCATGAGTTGTGTATAGTTCCTCATGTTTCTTCAACTTCCTTGATGCATAAGCTATCACTCCATCCCGCATTAGCACGGCCCCTAACCCTTTCTTTGAGGCATCCGCGCACTGCGGAAGTCCTTTCCAGTTATCTCTGCACTCATAGAATTACGCATCATAGTAACTTCTGGCTCAATGAATGCGCCACATTCTTTTCCGTCTCCATTCACACCGACTCCTTGTAAGGTAAAGTGGTGATGGTTTCGCTATTTTGAGAATCCTTCCAGAATCTTCTCTCGTAATAACCCACTAGCCCCATGAAGCTTTTCACCACATGTGCATTTTTCTAAGATTACCACCCATAGTATATATCCATCTTTTCTCGGTCCACGTAGAGATTCTTCAATAAATGATATGTCCTAAATAGGGGATCTCTTTCTAAAAGAAGGAACACTCCTGGACGCTTCCATATACAATTTGTTTCTAAGGCGACAACACTATTCGTATGTTCCTCATGTTCTCTTCATTCTTGAATAGATGAGGATGTCATCTAAAAACTTGTATGAAACGGTCTAAGTACTTCCAGAAATATCCGTTCATGAGGCTCATGAATACCGCTAGCGCATTGGTCAACTGGGTGTTAGTACTACAACAAACTCAGAATGTCCAAACCAAGTTCGAAAAAACAGTTTTTGGGATATCAACTTCCTTTTTAATCCTTACCGTGATGATACCCTGTTCGCAAATTGATCTTTGAGAATGCTGCTGCTCCTTTCATTTGATCCAAGAGGTCATCTATTCGCTGCATCGGCTACCTATTTTCAATCGAAGTAACGATTCAAGTCTGTGTATAGACTACAAGGATCCATCCTTCTTCTTACAAAACCACTCTAAGCCCCAAGGTGAAAGACACTAGTCCCATAGTCTTGTCCGCAGAATCCCTTCAACCGTGATTTTGCAACCTCACAAAGTTCTCGCGGCTTTCGTCATCTCGATATTTTGAAGCTTTGAAATTGTTATGCAATCTCGTGTTTTAGCTCAATTGTAAAATAGAGCTCCCTCTCAAGAGGTAACTCTGGTAACTCGTTCGGAAAAACATATTTAAATTATGACAATACCGGGTATCGATCCAATGAGGGTCCCTTCCTTTCATTCATCGCTCACTACATAAAGTCGACACTCCTTGCCTCATCATCTTAACCTTCATAGTTGATATGCTTAGCACCCATTACTTTTCTCTGCATACCCCGATTCTATTACCTCTTCATCATCGACAATAAAGCCCCTCTTCAACAATCTACCAAAGCTCGGCGAGCTGCTACAATCCAATCCATTCCAATGATTAGGGCTTCATATGCCCCGGAGCGCTGACGATATCTTTTAACTCCGTAGTACACACTGTGTCTACTATACAATTATTCCATTATTCAGGTCTCATCGCTTTTTCCCCGGGGTTTCTATCTCGGGACGAAAGTTTAAAGTCATCGTGTTCGTGAAGCCGCCAACCCACTCTTTCTATCGATGGCGGAAATGAAAACTATTCCGCCGCACTGTAATCGTAAACAAAATGTTAACATTGATAAGGATTTAGCGCATTCATGACTCCACCACCGCGGGATTGATGTTCGGCCCCGGCGTTATTAATCAATACAGGAATATGGTGGCCGCTTACTTCGTTCTCCCATTGGCTTCTTTCCTTCTATAACGAACCCTCGACAACTCGAAGTCACGGGCCGGGTAATGGGTCCTCTCAACCTCTACCGTAACACCGTGATTGAACCCGCATTGTTATGTGTCCGCTCTTTGAAATGAGTTCTTCCGGAACCTCGCCGGCTTCATCGCTCTCGAGATGGTCGTGGTCCCGTCTGACCATTGGCTATGAACTATATGTCAGCACTCGCTGCCATTGAAACTCGTAGCTATATCCCCGGTAATTGTTACCATAAGGTGCTGGCCTTGAGCCCTCCCCTAGTAAATGTCCATGGGGCCTTTCCTACGAACCCTCGGCGATGCAGAAATGTCGATCTTGCACCCTCAAAGTTTAAGTTCATATGTTCTTCCACGTAACGCGACTTTCACCGCTTCCGCCATCGAAGACGGTTTCTACATCCTCACCATAGCTCTTATCCTGTAGTTCAATCCATATATGAAGCGCCTTCACCGTCGTTGGTCAATTATCCATATATTTTACGTTAGTATTTGACCATTTCCATGTAAACCGACCATATTCTTTCTACCGGGTTTGTTTCGCATTAAGGCATGAAATGCCCTCCCAACTGTTCCTCGTAGTACGTCGGTAGATTTTTCCTCCTGAACCTTTCCTCGGAAATTTCCCAAGATACCGTGTCCGGGGTAAGGTGCAATTGTCTTTCCAGTTTCGCATCACCAGCCATAAGCATAAGTCCTTAACCGTAAAATGGTGATCTTCGCCTTTGAGTTGAACACATAGTCCCTTAAGGAAAACACCTAGTCATGTCTTCTCCAACCATGCTTCCGCTGCTCATCGGCGCCAATTCCCTGCAAACTTCGGGAATTTTGATCTTCCGCACTTCTGCGGTGATGTTCGTGTGGAGGTCCTCCACAATCCTCTTTGACGCCTCGGGATTCGCTCTGTGACGGCGGGGTTCCACTGGCCCTCGTTTGCGCCCCTTTAAAGTCTCTCATGTAGTTTCCACAACGAAGATGAGGGCTAGTTCAGCATGGTGGTGGTGGCGCCATTGTGCGGCGCTGCTTTATGGGCGACGCCTTCGACTCCCCTCGAGTCCCGCCATCTATATGCTTTGACCTCAGATCCACCAAAGTTGTCAAGTGAGTTCCGGTGGATGTTCCAAATTGGTGCTACTCAAACTAGAAAACAAGGTTAGGCGTGAGTTTTCTTTGTCTCAGAAACGACGCTACTCCATTAGGGATTGGCTAGTTAGGGTTATTAGGGTTTACATCACTTCGCTCTCAATGTTAGGTTTAAGCATCTAAGCTTCGTTTCTTCGCCCCTACGAAAACAACTATTGGTTCCTTTGCCCTGTAGCTACACTAGCTTTGCACCTTACTCGCCACTTCCTAGGCTTACTCTCCTAGTGCATATGTCGCCTCGTTCCCGCTTGTCCTAGTCTAAGCCCTTTTAATTTATGCTTACTACTTGATTAAAAATGACTCCTGACCTTATGTTTATTAATTTACGTCGATATGCGTACACCTATTGAAAATGGCACAATTAATGATCTTTTAATCTTAATTAACCTAAAACCATTACCTGATGGCTACGTATTGAAAATGCTTGGCATGTGGTTTGTATAGCTCTAAAAGATGCTTGATAGCTTGGCATGTGGTCTTGGGTATGACAGTTAAAGTATTTATTTATGAAATTATGTGTAAAAGAAACAACGCATGGCGCGTTGGTAGGGCGGCCATTGTCAAAGATTTGCACAGTGGGGAGGTCCGAGATTCAATCCTCGCGCACTCCATAAATTTCTCTTAGCCTTTTCCAACTTTTTTTTTTTTATATTAAATTATTTAAATTAAAACTTACACTAGATTATTAAATTATTAAATTATATATAAATATATATTTTTTTACATTATCATATGAGGATTAATATTTTATATATTTTTTCAACTTAAAATAAAAATATATATATATATATATAAAGAAAATTCTATAAATAATTACCATATAATATTTACGACTCAAATTAAAAATTAAACCAATTTTTAATAAAATAAAATAAAATAAAAAAATAAAAAAAAACTTGTATTGGCAACGTGGGGATCGCATGCCGCCCACTTGCCCCAAGACTCCCAAGTCGGCAACGTGGGGCTTGCATGCAGCCCACGTGCCCTTCGCCTCCTGGGAATCCGATCTGTCTCCTTCTCCTCTGCACAGTTTTCCTCTCAACCTCTCTTTGCAGCTAAACCCTTCCTTTCACATTCATAGTTTCTGTTCTGGGGAATTTTGGCGAACTCCTGCATTTTCTCATATGTAAATTCTTTGGAGCTCTGGGATTTTTCTTTGTTTAAGCATTGATGTTGGCATGGGTAAGCACGAGGGCAAGCGCTCATGGATCATTAAGGCCTGATCACTATCAATGGATATGTCCACAGGCTGAAGCCATTGTTTTAGCTGGAGTTCAAAGAGTCGTACCTCAGGAGGCACGCATGGTTGGCTCTCTTATCGACTGAATGTCTTTTGTATTCGTAGAATTAAGAAAACATGTCATATATAACTAGGGATATGTTTTGTGTAGTAGCCTTGACAAGATCTTGGATCTCGATATCTCATACAGTTTGTATATGTTCTCATAGTAAAAGCGTTTAACATTAAGAAGGGTTACTTCTTGGAAGCTTTAGAAGGATTTTACTCGTATTTTGAGGTTGAGGTTTTGGCTTCTGAACCCTGATGCCATGAATCTCGACTTCCTTGGGATCCAACCACTGCAGGGGATTGCGATTAAAGAATGGTCAGCCTGGAACAGTAGTCAACAGAGTAATACCGACACTGGCAGCATAAATGATGAGCATGTTCTTAAAAGAAGACATTACGTAACCTACAACGAATGCCACAACAGCAGAGACTAACAACATTATCTACATTAACATCTCTGATAGATTTTTCCCTTGCAAATCCATGTCGACACCAAACCAACCTTCTTCTTGTTGAGCGGTGCGTGATTCAATCTGCCAGTGCTTCCCTCTGACTACCTCGTGCTTTCAAGGCCGTGGATTTTCATTGTATTATTGTGAACTTTGAAGTATATTGTTGAATTTTGTTTTTGGGCTATTATGTCACAGCCAGATCCATTTTTGAGACATGGTCTGGCGTCGAAGCAGACCCATATGAACTCGAGAAAACCCGAATGAGATGGATTTTATCACATCTCCAGCTTTTCAGTGAGTTTCTACTGTGAAAGGCTCGAATTACCGTTAAATTTATAGGTTCTTCTGCAAGACAAGGGATATTTTGAATTTGCGGCCATTATCGTCTGCGTACGAGGTATTTGCATCGACAGATGGTCGTCGCTAGGGTTTTCGTGACGTGCATTTCATTCGAGTGGAATGCTTCAGATTCCTGCGATTGTCTTCCTGTGTTTCTCAATTGCAAAGCTGGATTTTTGGTGACCATATTTCGAAATAAGACAAGCGAAAAATACCAATTGTAATGGTCGGGCATGCCCAGGTGACTACTCCGTGAGGATAATTCGACCAGGGTTTTAGAATCTCCTCTTTACAAACCAGAAAAAAAAAATCATGGAGAACAAGGGCGATGGCAAGAAGAGAAAGCTAGACGAGGAAGCCAATGGCGCTGCTCTGCAACTCTCGAAGGACCATCTCCACTCACTGTTGGAGCCAATAAGCAAAGAGAAGTTGATTTCTTTGTTGGTCGATGCGTAAGTATATATATAATTCCTATTCATAATCTTATCTCATTTCTGTTCATAACGCCATGTGTTGGGATTTCCTTTAAATCTTTTTTTTTTGTCTTCTTGAAATGTTCTCCCATATTTGCCTTTGATATTAAGGATCTAGGGTCGGTCCTTGGTTCACTGAGTTGAAATCTTATGTGGTAGTGGGCTGGGAAATGGCACAAGTTTCTCTCACTGCTTGATCTTGGCTGTGTATATGTACGGAATGCTACTTACGTATACCTTAGCAACCATTAAATGTTTTCCTTCAATATAATTTCTTATTGAAAGCATCTCCATTCTATTGCATGTCTTATTTTGCTAAGCTAATTTCACTGATTTTCATAAATGTCGTTTCAGTCTTTAGATCTTTCATGCTCAGTAATTTCCCATCCAATATTGAGGAAGGATCCCATAAGGGGCCAAAACATGGTGCACAATGTCTTGAGATAATATTTTCGATGCCTTGTGATTTGCGCTTGATTCTTAGTGTTGTTGATGGGTGAATTAGCTTGGCCTGAAAGGCCATTATTATTTTCTTTTCCCTTTTTTTTATATATATTACTCTTCTTTTTTTTTTACTATTATTATCTTATTTCTTTTTCCTGGTTTTAGACTAAAAGCATATTTAGTCATCTTCCTGGTGGCTCTACAATTCCAATTTAGTTTCTTGATCTTCTGATTCCTTTATTTCATGCTTAATCTCATAATAGTAATTGGATTCTTGTACATTTAAATTTTTCTTGAATCTTACATTACTAGATCTAACACTGCCTGTTATATTACGGTATTTCCATTGTCTTCATTAGAGTGACACTGCATAGAAGTAGCTTACAAGATAGTTTCTTTGAATACTGAATCATATTAATATCCTCTAAAATTTTTGAACTTGGCCCATAGGCCTCGATTCTTATTTAACCTAATGCATTTATTTGTTTTATTTTTATTTTTATCAATGTTTCTATATTTTATGTGCAGGTTAAGCGTGGTTGGAATTTTTCTCAAAAGAATGTACAAATAAAAACTACCCCTTATTTAGTCCCTCGGTTCCAGATTTGAACCAGGGCTCTGATACCAAATGTAACAACTGAATTAATTTAGGCAACCACTAATTTATAACACAACAGTAAAATTAAAAAGTTACTTCATTAAACACATTCGCAATCAAATTCCTCATAGTAATAAAAAAAATTTAACATAATACAACAATGCATAAATTTTAGAGAAATACCTTAACTCTGATGCTAATAATCCTTCCTGTCATCAGCAGCTTGCTTCCTTCCCGCTTCTTTAGATCACTACCCAAAACCGTCCTCCCTGCCGACTATGTAGCTCCCTAGCCCCAGGATATCAACGGATATCCTGGCCCTCCGAGCCCAAAACCCCCAGCAACTCCGGTCCACTGTGTCAATGCCACTCACATAATTCCTCCCTCTCTGCAATACTCAGAGCTCCTCCAAAATCCATGGCCAACTCCCTGTAGAATAATCCCCTTCCAACTCCTTCCCTTCCTTATCCCTCCTTCACCGACTTCCCCCCGCATTTACCTCCTCACCTAACTCCTTTATTACCCTTATCCATTCCCATTAATTCTTTTATCTTCTC
>SNQJ01S0019412.1:135987-171530 GCA_010110895.2 Picea sitchensis
TATCATATTCCATTAATCCATTAATCCATTAAATCCATCACGTAAGTTATTAAATGTAGTTTGTAGTTAAGTTATTAATCAATTAATTACAATTATGTCCTTTAATTAATTAATAACTCACTTACTTAATATAATTAAATCATTTTTGTTTAATTAATACCTTGTTAACAGAATTAATTCCCTAATTAGTTTTACTTTATAATTTATTAAACATTTATCCACTAGGGTCATTACATTATAGGAGATGTTTGTCGAAGACTATACAAAGATATTATAGGTTCTAGCAACTATTTCACAAAATTTGTATAGATTTATGAAATTTTGATGAAATGAAATAATTGTTTTCTCAATTTGGTTGAGTATTCAAATAGATTTGGAGTGTATTATTGCACTAATCATTGCAATAATTTATTTAAATTGATTAATTACCTTTTAAAGTGTTAAGGAAGTCTATGTAAGTAAAAATAGTTCATTTTTTCTAAAGTGATTACAAATACTTGTGTTACTCATTAACGAATCTCTTATGTTGGAAAAGATTGCTAGGTGTTAAATCCATACGCAATTAATGGTTCTCAAGGACCTAAATTTGATTAAATATTGAAGGTCCATCCTAGTTAAGATTATAGGGACCAATAATAAGAATCATGTAGGATAATATAATCACAATAGAAATAAGAGGGGAGGGTTTAAACCTTGCATTACTCTATCCAAAATGAAGCATGGTTCATTATAATGGAAATCACAACATGATATAATGGTTTCTTAATACAAAATCAACACATAAAAATTAAGTGCATAGTAAAGCCTCACATCAAATGAAAATATACCTCAAATTCCCAATTAAGCTTACCAAATTGTTGTACAATTTGTCCCAAGAGGAGAGCTACTAAACACCCAAATTATCAACCCTTTACAATGGAGAGAGAGATATCTTATTTATAGAGTGAATCTCTTCTCTTATACAATAAAATATTATTATTTTCTAACTAACTCCATGACAAGTCAAATAAATATTATAATAATGGATTAGTTAGATCTATCCTCAATCCATGGTCGACCATGTTATAACGTGTGGACATTAGCCTCTCCAAACCAATTCACCCTCACCAAAAAATAGTAGTAGTATGCACCAAATAATGTTCATGAAGGGGATGCACAACCAAAAACAAGCATCAAGCCAATTCAAATGCCAAGTCTCCACATGGAATGTTCCCTCCAAGAATGTGCATGCATGCAACCACTCCACATGTGTGAATTCCAAGGTAGCCAACTCCATGGATGAATGTGCAAGATTCCAAGTGGATGGAGTGTCCTCAACAAAGTATGTGATCAACTCCCCAAAATAGAAAGTAGATCATCTCTCCCCAATATGCCTTGCCTTACCTTTCCTGGCCTTGCCTTACCTTTCCTGGCCTTTCCTTGTCATGCCTTTCCTTTCCATGCCATGCCATGTCATTCCTTGTCATTCCATGCCATGACATGCCTTACATTTCCATGGAATTCCATGCATTTCCTTTCTATCCCATGCCTTTCATTGTCTTGGCTTGCCATGCCATGCCTTATCTTTCCTTTCCTTTACATGCCATGCCTTGCCTTACATTTCCATGACATGCCTTGCCTTGCCTTGCCTTGGGATGCCATGCATTGCATTTTCATGTCATTACATGACATGCCTTTCCTTTCCTTTCCATGCCTTTCCATTCCATGTCATGCATTTCCTTTCCATGTTATGCCATGACATGCCATGCCATGCATTTCCGTTTGTTGCATTGTCTTTCCTTGCATTGCCTTTCCTTTCCTTGCATTTCCATGCCTTTCCTTTCATTTCCATGCCATGCCTTTCCTTGCCTTGCCTTTCCTTTCCATTCCATTCCATGTCATGCCTTGTCACGCCTTGCCTTACGTTGCATTTATTTTCCTTGCATTTCTTTGAATTTCCATGCCTTTCCTTTCCATGCCATTTCTTTCCTTTCCTTGCCATGCCATGCCTTTCCTTGCCTTACCATGCCATGCCATTCCATGTCTTTAGTTTTATTATGTTGCATTTCCTTGCCTTTCCTTGTCATGTCATGCCTTTCCATGCCATGCCTTGCCTAGCCTTTCCTTTCCATGCCATGTCATTCATTTCCTTTCCATGCCTTTCCATTCCATGTCATGCCATGACATAAATTTCCATGCCATTAATTTCCTTGACATGCCATGCCACACCATTCCTTTCCTTTTCAAGCCATGCCTTTCCATTCCATGTCTTTCCCTGCCATGACATTCCATGTCTTTCCATGCCATGCATTTCCTTTCCTTGTAATTCCATGCCTTGCATTTCCATGCCATGAATTTCCATGCCTTTCCTTTCCTTTCTTTTTCTTTCCTTGCCTTTACATGCCATGTCATGTCATTCCATGCCTTGCCTTGCCTTGCTTTTCCATGCCATGCCTTGCCTTTCCATGCCATGCCTTGCATTTCCTTGTGTTTCATTCCCTTCCCTTTTCTTGCATTTTTATGCCTTTCCTTTCCTTTCCATGCCATGCATTGCCATGATTTTCCATGCCATGACATGTTGTGTCTTTCCATGCTATGGCTTGCACTACATTTACTTGCATTGCATTTCCTTGCCTTGCATTTCATTGCAATTTATTTCCATGCCATGCCTTACATAGTCTTGCATTTCATTTCATTGCCTTCCCTTGCCTTTCCTTTCCTTTCCTTTCCATGACATGCCATGCATTACCTTGTCATGTCATGACATCCCTTACCTAGCCTTACCTTTCCATGCCATGCCTTGCCTTGACATGCCTTTCCAACCATTCCATTCATTGCCTTTCCATGCCATGACATGACATGCCTTCCCTTCCCATGCCATGCCTTGTCATTACATGCCATGCTTTTCCTTTCCTTTCATTTTCATGCCATGCCTTGTCTTTCCATGCCATTCCATGTCATGCCTTACATTGCCTTGTGTTTCCTTACCTTGCCTTACCTTTCCATGTCATTCATTTCCTTTCCATGCCATGCCATGACTTGCCTTGTCATGCCATGTATTTCCTTTCCTTTCCATTCCATGTCTTTCCATGCCATGCCTTGCATTGCATTTCCTTTCCTTTCCATGCCATGCCATGACATGACTTATCATGCCTTTCCTTGCCATGCATTTCCATGACATGACATGTCTTTTCATTCTATGCCATGACATGGCATGCCTTTCCTTTCCATGCCAAGCCTTTCCATGCCATTCCTTATCATGCCATACCTTCCATTTACTTTTCATGCCATCAATTGTCTTGACTTGACATGACATGCCTTGCCTTGCCATGTCATTCCATGTCATGCCTTGCATTGTGTTGACTTTCCTTGCCTTGTGTTAATCCCTAAAGTTGCACTTGCCTGTGAGAGGGAAAGCTAGGGCATCATCAGGTTATTGCAATGAAGTTTTAATGATTTTATGAATTGGTTTTTTAAAAGGGTGATTGAAAATTGGTTCAAGGTTTCAGGATAAACATAAAATTTAGAATAAAAATAAGAGATATCCCACTGATTTGTTAAAGGGTAGGCACATAGACAGATCATATAAGTAAGGAAAAATAAAGAAAGGAAATATGGAAGTCTTCAGTCTGTTAACCCCATATGGATTTCTTATCTCAAAATGTAATTTTGAGATACGAACATGTGCTAGTAAATCAAATCCTGATAATAACAATAACAGTAAAATCTTCACTGCATAAGTTAAGACCAAGAAAACAGGCATTGTAATTGAAAAATGATCTCAAGCAAGAAAAGAAAGAGAACATGAAAGAAAAGAAAGTATGACCATCAATACGTCTTTGCCATTAAGTATCAAGGTAGAATAGGTTTTTCTTACAAAGAGATCAAAACAAGTCCCTAAATATCCATTTTTTCGACCACCACAGAGTCTGTCATCTATCTATTTAAACTATACAAAAGATAACTACATATCCTATTTTCTAGTCTTCTGTTAATAATAGGATTTGGTTAGTATCTATCTTCTAAGAAGATCAACTCAAAATGAACATTTGCATTTTCAAAATAGAAATTAGCTCAACAACTTAATCCAAAATGATTCTACAACAACGTATCAAATCCCACAAAATTTGGAATTGGTTTTGACTAAGTTATACATTCGAATTATCCAAATTCACAAGTAAAAAACAAGTAGACCATCTTTTACTCCTTGGGTAGTTATCAAAACTTCCAAAACTATGCATAAAGACCTTAATAAGGATATCATGATATAATGATAGCGATGGATTTAGTAGTCCTCTATTTCAGCTTGGTTGTGAGCATAATGTTGTGCCAATACAGTTTGAAGTTAGACTCTCGTAGCTCCTTGAGCAATGTTTTTTGCTCCTTTCTTTTTTTGTTGAAACCCTATATCTTTTCCTGTTGTTTGGTGCTTCATTTCTCTACTTGAGCCCTTTCCTTCTTTAAATGCTTCACCATTTTTTGGAGTTATTTGATCTTGTCTTTATCACTTCTAACCTTGACTTTGAATTTTAGAAATTCTTCTGCAGGTGTAGGTTTGTTTAGGTCAATAGCAGCCTTAGGCTCTCTTAGTTTGATTTGGTATCTAGAGGATAGTTCTGAGCTATGATGATCATCAGAACTGTCTGATTCCATGGCCTCTGGAATATCTAGTATCTGGTCTGAATCTACAAGATGTTAGTCTTTGTTTTTAGAATTCCACCCATGCCTTTGAAAAGCACTTCAGCTCTTGATGATCTGGCGGTTTCTCTCGTTATAGGTCCTGTAGAATGTTGAGCAACTTGTTTTCCTTTTTCTGTTGTTTTCCCCAAGTTTTTATTTTCTTTTGCTTTCCTGTGGAATGGAAGTCTTTCTTTCTGTTCTTTAATACCTGCTTTAGAGTCTTCATAATTGTCCTCTATGACTATAATGTTTTCTTTTTTTATGGATGGGTAAACATAGATTTAGATTTTAACCTGAATTTGTTGGCAGCCCTAGTGGAGTTTATCCTAGGGTATTTAGACATTGATGAAGATTTCTTCCCCTATTTTTCTCTCTTGGCACCTGTCTTACTGGTTGATTTCTATTTATGTTTGACTGTGGGTTTAATTGAGCCTACATTGTAATCTTCATCTGTATCTACTTCCATCTTTATCTCTGTATCAGGAAACATATCAATCCATGCATTGGGTTTTGATCTCTTACCTCTATTGATGGTGGATTCTTCCTGACTTTCATCTATAGGGGTATCAACAGGTATTTTCTAAGTCTACATCTTTCTTTTGCTGGCCCTTGTCACCCTAGTTGCAGATATTTCTTCTTTGACTAGGAATTCATCAATTGTGATAATTTGTTTCTGAGTAGTTGTTCTTTTCCCTTTATCCTTTTTAGGTTTGATTGAATGTGGATCATTACTTAGAAACTGGATTAACCAATCCCACGGTATTTGTACTTCACTCAAAGCAGAAACAACCAGTGTCTTTATCAAAACTTGGTGGAACAGACTGCCTTTGGATATGGCAGGGTGAGACTGTACCCTTTTGGACATCTTCGATAGACTTTTGAGTAGAAAATATGGTAAATTTAGCGGGTAATCTCCATTGATGTGCATTAATAATCTGATATGATAGATGTGAACCAACAAGAACCTACCCTCACATGTAATATACCTGTGAATTATAATCAGAGCGGTATGCCACTCCTTTCTGATCCAGTTATGGTGTACTCCTTTCTTCCAATCAGAGTTCTATTTTTCTGGTAGCAAGAATTGGTTCACGAATTCCATGACCACGTGTTATTTTTTCCACCACCTTTCTCCCCCAATTGGCAATTTGCAAGCTCTGGCAATGGAGTGTTCAATCACCATCAAAAACAATTTTCCAATCACAACTTCGAAACCATTGAAGCTCTGTGCGAATATCATGGAAACTTGTTCATCGTGTCCCTGGAAAGTGGTGAAAAAATCGAACCAACCAGTGTCCTTAAAGATTTGTGCCATCTATGGGTAAGCTTCAAGCAGTTTTGTGCCCTTAGGTTCCAACCTAATGATTTTTCCACTTTTCTTGGGCGCCATGTGATTGATACAATTCTAAGAAACTCTGCACGTGATTTTAAAATGGGAACTAAAACATGTGACTGTTATTACATAAAAATTCCTTTTAAATTTAATATCTACACACAAAACCCAATATATTAGAATGACAGATGAAAGGTTTGATTTGATGCAGGTCCTTGCAGGCACAAATTAATCTCATTCATACAACGGTTTAAACTGCATCATCAATTCGAGCAAAGATCGTGGAGCACATGCAGGTCCTTTATCCACGATTTGTGCGATCATGATAAAATTTGGATGGTTGGCGCATGTCAAAACATAATTACCTTAGTGCTACAGGAATAGCGCTATTCCTGTAGCATCATTCATGACTTGGAAATAATTTGAAATTTGAAAATTCAAATAGACAAATGAAGTGACAAATCTCATTAATTCATGTCTTAAACTTTCAAAACTTAAGAAAATTATTTCAAAGTGCAAAAATGCAAAACATAACAATTTCAAACCAAGGATAAAAAGTCTGAAATTCAAGCAATGAGGTACAAGCAAGGAGGATTTAGGATTAGGGATTCTCACTAAATCAAGAACAAAATTAGAGACTAACATTGTCTCATTCTGGGGGTGAAGGTTTGATGATAAAACTTTAAGAACTGCAGACCAATGTCTTTACCTTACTTTCGATTCATTTATTTCCCTTCTCTGTCATCCTTTATTCACAACACAAGTGTACAAAAACAAGTCCATTGGGTATATGGAGTCTTTATTGAAAGAAAAACCTATTGTATAGGCTGAAACTTTGATAAATCTTTAAAGAAAGTAGTGTTTCAAAAACCTTCCATTCACTGCCCCCCCAAAAGTTTCAGTGTCATCTAGATTATGTAGGATAAAAGTATCATTATCCATCACCTTGGATATTCTAAAAGGACCATACCATAAGTTGTCAAACTTACCATGTTTTTCTTTGTCCTCTCTCCTAGCATCCCACCTTAATACCAAATCTCCTTCGTTAAAAACATCTTTCTTAGTTCCCTTATCAAATGTGGTTTTGACTTTGCTCTGGTGAGAAACAACTTTCTGATTCATCTGTTCTCTGACCTGCTGAACCTCAATCATCTGAAAAACTCTCCTTTGGATATCATTGGGTTCTTCTAACTCTTCTTGGAAAAATTTCAAAACTGGTAAGCTCAATTGAGTTGGAAAAATGGCTTATGTTCCATACACCATCTGGAAAGGGGAGGTTCCAATAGACTTGTTGTTATCGATACGATCAACCCATAGGGAAAAAATTAACTTGGAATTCCATGACCTTTTGTTTTCTGCAAGTAGTTTTTTTATAATCCTTATAAGACTTGTATTGGAGGACTCTGCTAACCCGTTTCCCTAGGGATAGTAAGGAGTAGAGTGGACCAATTTAATGTTATACTTATTGTAGAAATCAATCATGGAATTTGATTTAAAATCTTGGGAATTGTCAATAACTAGTTTTTTAGGACAGTCAAACCTAGAAAAGATATGTCCTTCAAGAAATTTCATGATTACCTTGTCTGTTGCATTCCAAGTTGGAATTTCTTCAATCCACTTTGTGAAGTAATATTTGGCTGTAAAGTTCCACTTATTCTCTCCAGAAGACGAAGGGTTTACTTCCCTGATGAAGTCCAAGCCCCACTGCTGAAATGGTCCATGAGTGATGATAGGTTTCAAAGGCAAAGACATAAGTCTCTTCTTTCCTGCAAACTTCTGACAGGGTTCACATGCCCTGACCTGAGTAAAAATGTTTGAGAACATGACTGGCCAGTAATAGCCTTCCCTGAGAGTCTTGAAAGAATCATCTTTCCAATGGTGATGGTCTTCAAAAACGCCATGGTGTAGATCACAAAAAAGAATCTTAGCCTCTTCTTCATCAACACACCTCAACAAGATCCCATTAGGATCTTTCCAGAACAAGATCTGATCAATAATGCAATACTTTACTGATTTTAATTTTAATGATTTGAACTTTGATTTATCCAATTCAAGAGGAGATTTAAGATTCATCAGAAAAAAATACAATATCCTTGTACCATGATGAATACGCATACTTGTCGTTTACCTGTGAGTTGGTTTCTCCAATCTGGAATGAAGAATTTTGTGCTTTACCTGAGAGATGATACAACCCAATTGCTTTGCAATTTGAATCTGTCATTAATTTGGTAAGACCTTGACCTTTTATCAGCTGAGTGGGGTTTATAGTCAGGTTGTACTCCAATATTTTTGTTATCCACTTTCCTCTCTTTCCTTCACAATTAGGCTAAACTAACATCTTTTTTACTGCACTACTTGGCACATATGCAGTGATCTCGGATTAAAGAACGTATAACCTGAAATATTTTAAAGCCTTTACTAGGGCATATGCTTGTTTCTCCATTATATCATATTTCAGTTCATAGTCTTTGAGAGTTTTGCTGAAGAAGGAGATGGGATGCTCATATCCTTGCTCATTTCTTTGTAGAAGAACAACAACTATGGTATCTTCTAAGGCAAATGAAAAAATCATGAATTCTTTGGAGTAATCTGGACTGATGGGAACAGGGGCCTGAACAAGATCCTTCTTAATCTTCTCAAAATATTCTTTAGCTTTTGGTATCCACTTAATTTCTACATCATTTTTCAACATATCAGTAATGTACTTGATAATCTCTGCGAAATTAGGTATAAACCTCCTTTAAAAAATTATTTTACCTATGAAGGACTGGATAGAATTCTTGTTTCTCGGAATGTCTATCTGCTAGATAGATTTTACTCTTTCAGGATCTATCTTAATAGCTTCAAGTGAAACAATATGTCCCAAAAAATTTCATTCTTCCATGACAAAATGTGATTTTTTAGGATTAAATGATATACTGTACCTCCTACAATTCTCAAAAGTATGCTTCAAGTGATGTAAAAGTTATTCACTAATGTTGAAAATATAGTGATGTCATCAAGATAAGTAACTACAAACCTGTCTTTCTCACCAATAAAAGCAATGTTCATAGCCCTATGAAAAGTGGCTCCTACATTCATCAATCCAAAGGGCATCTTTTCATACATAAAAGTGCCCCAAGGAGTGGTAAACGTTGTTTTCTTTTTTTCCTCCTCCATTATTGATATCTGATTATACCTTGAGTAGCCATCAAGCATGGAGATCTTCTTTTCCCCTACTACTCTCTGTAAAATATGATCCATTTTTGGTAATGGATAATTGTCCTTTAGGGAGCACCTGTTCAAATTCCTAAAGTCCACACAGAGTCTTATTTCTCCACTCTTCTTCCTGACAGGTACAAGATTATATTACCACTCTGAGTATCCCAATGGAACTATAATATTGACATCCAATAACCTTTTCAACTCTTTTTCTATTATGGGTAACAACAAAGGATTAAATTGCCTAGACTTATGCTTAAAAGGTTTTGATCCAGGCTTCAGAGGAATTTTGTGTTGTATGATCTTTGTATCAAACACTTTTATGTCTTCATAAGACCAGGAAAATACCTCTGAATACTGCTTCATCAATTTAACATACATATCTCTCTGTTTTTCTGACATTTTTCTGGATACTTTAACCATCCTGGTATTTGAATCAAAACTGATATCACAGTCCACTACTTCAGTCTCTTCTGTCTGAATAACAGCCTTTCTGGAAACATCATTGTGATCAAACAATCTCTCAAGTGGAACCAAACCTTTAGGCAGATGATTTTTTTTTAATTCAATAATTTTGTGCCCAACAACGCTGTCTTGAAGAACATTTGTAGCATGTACCTCTACATCATCATCTTCATTATCCTGATCTATTGAAATATTAGAAAATTCTTCAATAGTCTTTAAGAATCTTTGAATATCCTCATCATCTTTGAAGACCTACCAATTTTTTATGTTATTTGGTATTGAGGGTCTATGTCTAACCTCAACCTCAAATTTCAAGTTAGGAAACATTGGAGTCTTAAATTTGTTGGCTTCAATAGCTAAGGAGTCAACCTGTAGATTCAAATTCCTATGCACAAAAGTGATGTTAAATGCTGAGAATAAATTATCCACATAATCCCACACTTCATTCCTATATTGTTTTAACCTTTGTTGTTTGGTTTGATAAATGTTTTTAATCTGATGGATAATGAGTTCTAAATCTCCAAAAACAGAAAGTTTATCTATACCCATATCTTTACCAACGTTCAGTCCTAACAACAAGGCTTCATACTCACTGATGTTATTGGTTGTATCAAATTCAAGTTTATAGGACATAGGAATAACTTCTTGAGTAGGGGAAATGAAAAAAATCCCAGCCCCAGAACCTGCTTTTGAACAAGCCCCATCAAAATACATTTCCAGACAAAATTTTATGCTCTGTCCCCAACTGCAAGTTTTATTATTCTAACTGATGTTTCTGCCATCTGATCACCAATATGAAAAACAGAAGATCCAAGTTTATCTTCTACAACATATATAGGATGATTACTAGGGTTTTCATGATCACTTACCAAATAATCCAGTCTTACTTCCCTATATAATATTCGATGTTCTCCACCAAAAATAGGTATGTTAGCATAACTAAGATGCATATGTAAAGTGCCTCCTACTTTCTTAGCCCAGGATATGGAAAAAAGAATTCCAAATTTTGGAGGTATGTCAGCCACAATAACATCCAATACCAAACTCTTCATAGGTAATTGGGAAAGAGTAACAACCATGTCCTTGATAACTCCTAGACATTTGACTTTCCTGGAGTCAAAAGAATATATATCAAGTTAAGGTTTAGTAATGTCTAACCCTAATTCATCCATCACCACTTTAGGCCTGACATTGTGCGAGGCACCAGAATCCATTAGACAGTTATGAAAAATCTTGTCATGGATATTTAGTGATATGTAGAATGGAGGAGAAGCATTTGTTTAGTCTTCAATATGAGGTCCAATGGTTATATCAAGGTTCTCATCTTCAAGGTTGATAGTATCTGAAAAGGTGACATGAGCAGGGGGTTGTAAATCCTTGAGAACAGTCTTCCTAAAAGGCTCTATTTTCATTAGTTCTATCAGAGGTACAAAAATTTTGATGTTGTTGATTTCATGTTCAAGACTGAAAGAAGAAACAACAATTTATGTTTCTTTTAACTCTGTAGCACTCACCTTGGCAGGATTCTTTAATTGTTGATCAATTTGAATACCAGGACTGTCTTTACTGATCCCTGATTTTACTGGAGTATTGGCCTTCTTTGTGGAAACAAGTGTATCCACCTTAGGTGTATTTGATCTAGATATGAGATCATATTTCTTCCTTTTAGGTTCCTTCTGGATGACCTCATCACCATCCCCTTCTTCAAACTGATTTAATATCAAAGCATCTTCATAATCCTTTTGTGTCAAATGAGCAAGGGATGATTCTGAATCATTTACATGTACTGCAAGGTCTTCTTCAGTATCATCTTCTTCTACTGCATTATTTTGGAAAGGAGGCAAAACTTTTTGATCTTCTTTATTCTTCCTTTCTCTTGGTAAGATTTCAGGTACATTATTTGGTCTCCTCAACCAATTAGGATTTTTGTAACCACCTTCCTGTGTAGGTATACTGGGTTGTTTTTGTTCCATTTTCAACCTGTCCATCTCAGATGTCAAGGTTTTCAAAATTTTATCCATTTCATCCATCTTAGAATCAGATGTTGTATGAGAAGAGGAGGGAAGCTCTTCTTTTTGTTTTTGCCTGTCTCTATCACTCCTGGACTTCAACTTTTTTGTTGCTAGTATGTTACATTCTACCTCAATAGTTTCTTCCTGCATCAGGCTCAGAGTAGCATGCCTTCTTTCTCTCAACAATAGAGAGAATTCAACATCAAAAGAATTGGCAAAGGTGATTTTTGCTGATGTTTCTGAAGGCTTAATTTCATCTGAAATTTTACTATACATTTTATTGAACCTTTTAGTAAAGTCAGATATTGATTCACCTTGTTTCCTTTTTAAAGCACCAAATTTAGTAATGTAGTATGAGTAGTCTTTCTTATCTCCCCGGTGTCTTAAAAAGGTGTCATCTAAAGCATAAATATCAACAATGGAATTAGGTGGTAGGCTCCTGAACCATTTTCTTGCTTCACCATCTAAACTCTGCAAAAATAGTCTCATCCACACATCTGCATGCTCTACATTAAAATTTCCTACAAAACTGTAGAAAGAATTCCAATGCTCTTTAGCAGTAACTCCTCCTTCTCCTGGAAAATAATTCATATAGTCATTTGGTGGAAATGCATATAGAACTTGTGGTAGGTTTAATGGTGCATATCTGGCTGCAACAATTGCATCCATTCTATTTACAGCCATATTTTCTATCTTTGGTGTTTGAGCTTTAGGACTAAGCAAGATTGGTGATGTAGAAAGAGAAACTATCCCCTATGTGTGGAAACTTAGTTATACTGATAATAATTATTGATCTTTAGAAAAAAGAGGTTTCTTTTCAAAAGAGGAATACTGTGGTTTAACTTCTTCAGAAGAGAAAGACTGAGATGACAAAGAGAGTTCGTATGGTTCACTTTTAATGTGTTTTTTGTGATCTCTCAAGGCTTCAGCTACAGATAAAGTATTTGAATGTTCCTCTTCAATGAGCTTAGCAAGTAGCTTCCATTGATTTAAATTTAATTTTGAGATAGTTGAAGGAATGGAAATTGTAGCAGGCTCAATGACAAGTTTGATCTCACTTTCAGGAATTACTTCTTCATCTAGTTGGAGTTTGATAGTTTCATAGGACTATCCTTGAGATATTTTTAAAGGCAATTTTCCCTTTGAGAAAGAGGATTGTCTAGGAATGACTTTAGATTTTCTTAATAATTTTTCAGGGTCTGGTACTACTGCAACAGGCTCTGGGTCTAGATTGTTTCTGGTTACTGGTCTCTTTGTAGATGATGAGGAAGTTTGAGGAGTTTTAGGTCCTTTTACTTCTCTTTTAGGAGCTAGAATTACCACAGAGGACTCGCCAGGTGAAAAATCACAGTCTCAAGTAATGTCCAAAATCTTGTTCACCATCAAGATTTGAATCTAATATTGTTGTTTCCCCAAGGAATATATCTTCGTTTCTTTGTCCCCGGAAACGACACCAAAATATGTTAGTCCCCAAATTTTCACTTGACTGTGAGAGGGCAAGCTAGGGCATCATTAGGTTATTGCAATGAATTTTTAAGGATTTTATGAATTGGTTTTTAAAAGGGTGGTTGAAAATTGGTTCAAGGTTTCAAGGTAAACATGAAATTTAGAATAAAAGAAAGAGATATCCCACTGATTTTTTAAAGGGTAGGCACATAGACAGATCATATAAGTAAGGAAAAATAAAGAAAGGAAATATGGAAGTCTTCAGTCTGTTAACCCCATATGGATTTCTTATCTCAAAATGTAATTTTGAGATAAGAAAATGTTCTAGTAAATCAAATCTTGATAATAACAATAACAGTAAAATCTTCACTGCATAAATTAAGAACAAGAGAACAATGCATTGCAATTGAAAAATGATCTCAAGCAAGAAAAGAAAGAGAACATGAAAGAAGAGAAAGTCTAACCATCAATATATCTTTTCCATTAAGTATCAAGGTAGAATAGGTATTTATTACAAAGAGCTCAAAACAAGTCCCTGAATATCCAATTTTTTGACCACCACTGAGTCTTTCATCTATCTATTTAAACTATATAAAAGATGACTACAAATCCTATTTTCTAGTGTTTTGTTAATAATAGGATTCGGTCAGTATCTATATTCTAGGAAGATCAACTCAAAATGAGCTTTTACATTGCCAAAATAGAAATTAGCTCAACAACTTAATCCAAAATGATTCTACAACAACGTATCAAATCCCACACAATTTGGAATTGGTTTTGAATGAGTTATACATTCGAATTATCGAAATTCACAAGTAAAAACCAAGTAGACCATCTTTTACTCCTTGGGTGATTATCAAAACTTCCAAAACTATGCATAAAGACCTTCATAAGGCTATCATGATATAATGATAGCGTTGGTTTTAGTAGTCCTTTGTTTCAGCTTGGTTGTGAGCATAATGTTGTGCCAATACAGTTTGAAGTTAGACTCTCATAGCTCCTTGAGCAATTTTTTTTTCTCCTTTCTCTTTTTCTTGAAACCCTGTATCTTTTCCTGTTGTTTGGCGCTCCATTTCTCTACTTGAACCCTTTTCTTATTTAACTGCTTCACCATTTTCTAGAGTTCTTTGATCTTGTCTTTATCACTTCTAACCTTGAATTTGAATTCTGGAAATTCTTCTGCAGGTGTAGGTTTTTTTAGGTCAATAGAATCCTTAGGTTCTCTCAGTTTGATTTGGTATCTAGAGGATAGTTCTAAGCTATGATCATCAACATAACTGTTTGATTCCATGGCCTCTGGAATATCTGGTATCTGGTCTGAATCTACAGGATGATAGTCTTTGTTTTCAGAAATTCCACCTGTGCATTTGAAAAGTGCTTCATCTATTGATGATCTGGTGGTTGTTCTCGTTATAGGTCCTGTAGAATGTTGAGAACCTTGTTTTCCTTTTTCTATTTTTTTCCCCAAGTTTTTATTTTCTTTTGCTTTCCTGTGCAATGGAGGTCTTTCTGCATGTTCTTTAATACCTGCTTTAGAGTCTTTAGAATTGCCCTCTATGACTATAAGGTTTTCTTTTTTGATGGATGGGTCAAACATGGCTTTAGATTTTACCCTGAATTTGTTGGCAGCCCTAGTGGAGTTTCTCCAAGGGTATTTAGACACTGATGAAGATTTCTTCCCCTATTTTTTTCTCTTGGAACCTTTCTTACTAGTTGATTTATGTTTATGTTTGCCTGTGGGTTTAATTGGGCCTACATTGTAATCTTCATCTGTATCTACTTCCATCTTTATCTCTGTATCAGGCAACGTATAAATCTCTGCATCAGGTTTTGATCTCTTACCTCTACTGATGGTGGCTTCTTCCTGACTTTCATCTACAAGGGTATCAACAGGTATTTGTTGAGTCTTCATATTTCTTTTACTGGCCCTTGTCACCCTAGTTGTAGATATTTCTTCTTTGACTAGGAATTTATCAACTATGATACTTTGTTTCTGAGTAGCTGCTCTTTTCCCTTTAGCCTTTTTTGGTTTGATTGGTTTCTGATCATTACTTAGAGACTGGAATAACCAATCCCAAGGTCTTTGTACTTCACTCAAAGTATAAACAACCAGTGTCTTTATCAAAAATTGGTGGAACAAACTGCCTTTGGCTATGACACGGTGAGACTGTACCCTTTTGGACATCTTTGATACTTTTGAGTAGAAAATATGGTAAATTTAGGGGGTAATCTCCATTTATGTGCATTAATAATCTTATATGATAGATGTAAACCAGCGAGAACCTACCCTTACATGTAATATACCGGTGAATCATAATCAGAGCGATATGCCACTCCTTTCTAATCCAGTTGTGGGGTACTTCTTTCTTCCAATCAGGATTCTATTTTTCTAGTAGCAGGAACTTGTTCACGAATTCCATGACCATGTGCTCTTTTCTCCACCACCTTTCTCCCCCAATTGGAAATTTGCAAGCTCTGGCAATGGAGTGTTCAGTCACCATCATCAACAATTTTCCAATCACAACTTCGAAACCATCAAAGTTTTGTGTGAATATCATGGCGACTTGTTCATTGTGTCCCTAGAAAGTGGTGAAAAACTTGAACCAACCAGTGTCCTTAAATCTTTGTGCCATATGTGGGTAAGCTTCAAGAAATTATGTTCCCTCATGTTCCAACCTAATGATTTGTCCACTTTTCTTGGGCGCCATGTGATTGATACAATTCTTAGAAACTCTACGCGTGATTTGAAATTGTGAACTAAAACCTATGATTGTTATTACATAACAATGCCTTTTAAATTTAATATTTGCACACAACACCCGATATATTAGAATGACAGATGAAGGGTTTGATTTGATGCAGGTACAACTTGATCTCATTCATACAACGATTTAAACTGCATCATCAATTCGAGCAAAGATTGTGGAGCACATGTAGGTCCTTTATCCACGATTTGTGCGATCATTATAAGATCTGGATGGTTGGTGCATGTCAAAACATAATTACCTTAGCGCTGTAGGAATAGTGCTATTCCTGTAGCACCATTCATGACTTGGAAATAACTTGAAATTTCAAAATTCAAATAGACAAATGATGTGACAAATCTCATTAATTCATGTCCTAAACTTTAAAAACTTAAGAAAAATATTTCAAAGTGCAAAAATGCAAAACATGACAATCTCAAACCAAGGATAAAAAGTCTGAAATTCAAGCAATGAGTTACAATAAGGGAGGATTTATGATTAGGGATTCTCACTAAATCAAGAACAAAATTAGAGACTAACACCTTGCATTGCCTTATTGGATTTCCATGGCATGCCATGCATTTCCTTGTCATTCCATGCCATGCCTTGTCATGTTATGCATTGCCTTTCCTTGCCATGCCATGCTTTGCATTGAAATACCATGCCTTGGCATTTCCTTGCCTTGCCTTGCCCTGCCATGTCATGCCTTTCCTTGCCATGCCATGACTTTCATTTCTTTGCATTGCCTTTCATTGTCTTTCCTTGTCTTTCATTGCCTTACCTTGCCATGTAATACATTGGATTTCCATGTCATGTCATGCTTTTCCTTGTCATTCCATGCCATGCCTTGCCATGCCATGCATTTCTTTTCATTTCCATGTCATTCTTTGCATTTCCATACCATTCCTTGGCATTGCCTTGCCTTTCCTTTCTTTTCCATGCCTTGGATTTCCTTGTCATACCATGCCTTGGCTTGCCATGCCATGCCTTGCATTGTCTTGTGTTGCCTTTCCTTGCCTTGACTTGCCTTTCCTTTCCTTGTCATGCCATGCCATGCCTTGCCTTGACTTGCCATGTCTTTCCTTGTCATATCCTTGAACCTTGCCTTATCCTTCTAGGTTAAACACAAAATTTTCACTAATTTAACAATCAAACCTCTTCAAATTGCAAACTCTTTGAATTCTTACTTAACAACTTTCAATAAAATAATAACATGATGTATGTATCCTTGTTGAATTTACACCTCTAATTATTGATTCCTTTCACATGATTACACTTCATACAAAACCAAAATGATGATTAACATCAACAAAGTGTTTGAGAAGTTAAACAATGGCTTGATCTGGAATATAATACAACATATGATATCTATACAAAATATTCAAATGATTTCAATAACCATATATATTCTTATACACATTTACACATAGATATCACAAAAATATTTTAACAACATAGATAATATACAACTCTTTTAATAACAAGGTAATTATGAATTTCAAGTAATTAAAATCTTTCAAATAGGTTGTATATCATGTACACCTTTTAGAAGATCAAGTCTAACCACAATTCATCTAAAAGGTACTTTCATTATGATATTCATAAAACTAATTGTTTGTAAAAATATAGTTATTTTCATTGTTATAGAGAATGTCTTTTCCTTTCAGTCGCCCATAAGAAATTTGTCTCTATAATCATAAACATAATTAAATTATTTCCAAATTCAATTAACTTCTTATCAATTCATTTTCAAGTTAATTTAATAAGAAAATAATGGCATTCATGTATCATACCTTTTTTTTTCTTAAAAAAGTAATGCTTGTACTAAATGAACAAGTTTAATACCTAAAAATTACAATCAAACGATTCATTAAGCATGTAATTCTACAACTTGTTATCCCATCTATCTTAGATCAAAATTCTTGCATGAGAATTTCAATTTCATTACATAAGATCTCTTTATTCCTATATCTTAGGTATCTTCATAGTTGTGAAACAAGGATTACCATAATTAATAGGATTTACATAGAGAGGGATGTCACTAAATAGGGTTATGTTCCATCCTTATGGTGTAGTCTCATTATATTATTGATCAATAATTTATTTTGGATTGTAAGAAAAAAAAACATAACTTTAAGGCCTTATTTAAAATCAAATAAATAAAAAGTAATCTCTCAACTTTAAGGCCTTGTCATGCCATATCTTTCCATAATCTAGGTCATGGTAATGGTGTAGGTATATATATTCGTCTAGGTATAGGTATAGGTCTTGGTCTAGGTCTAGGTATAGGTCATGGTTTAGGTCTAGATCTAGGTCTAGGTCTAGGTCTAGGTCATGGTCATGGTCATGGTTTAGGTCTAGGTCTACTACCAACATGTCCCTGAATGGATTGAAGAGGCGAGTCGTAACTCATGATAAAACTCTAATCGAGATTTGGACGAATGAACCGTTGGTTTCATTGGATCTGGGGCCCCTCTATTATCATTCTATTCCCCGAAAAAGCATTTTTTGAAGGATCTCTAGAACTAGGGTTTTTCTCAGTGAGGCACAGTGCAATTTCTAATCAAAAGGTCAATTTTCAAGAGCACTATGTCAAGCGATTGTGGGTACCATGGTCACATGGACCTTGGCCAAACATATGTGTAGGAGCTTACAAAACTCTATTATGCTTCTCAGTTAGGATTGTATGCCCCCGAACCAAATTGCCAACATGTTTCTGAATGGCTTGAGGAGATGAGTTACAACTAGCGATAAAACTCTAATCAGGCCTCAGATGGATGAAAGGTTAGTTGCATTGGATCCAAGGAACCTAATTTCAGCTAGCGGTGCCCCTACATTGTCATTATGTTTCTCGAAAAAGCATTTTTTGGAGGATCTCCAGAACTAGGGTTTTGCTCAGTGAGGCACAATGCAATTTATGATCAAGAGGTTGATTTTCAAGAACACAATGCCAGGAGACTATGGGTATCGTGGTCGCATGGGAATTATCCAAATAGGCATGTAGGAGCTTATGGAACTATGTTATGATGCTCGGTTTGGATATTATGCCCTGGGACCAAATTGTCAACATGTCCCTGAATGGCTTGAGGAGGCGAGTTACAACTTGCGATAAAACTCTAACCAGACCTTGAATGGACGAACGATTGTTTTCATTGGATATCGGGCATCGAATTTCATCTAGTGGGGCCCATCTTCTGTCATTTATTTTCTCGTAAAAGTAATTGTTGGAGGATCTTCAGAACTAGTGTTTTGCTTAGTGAGGCACAGTGCAATTTTTTATCAAGAGGTCGATTTTCAATAAAACTATGTTGGGTAATTTTGGGTAGCATGGTTGTGTGGGCCTTGGCCAAACATATGTGTGGGAGGTTACAAAACTCCATTATGTTTCTTGGTTTGAATTTTATGTCCCCAAACCAAATTTCCAACATGTCCATAAATGGCTTGAGGAGGCGAGTTGCAATTCATGATAAAACTCTTACTAGGCCTCAAAGGGACGAATCGCCAGTTGCATTGGATCTGAGGAACTAAGTTTCATCTGGTGGGGCCCCTTTATTGTCATTCAGTTTCCTGTTGCTAGTACACAAAGTTACCTATAATGTTTTTTGAACTTTCAACAAATTGTGCAAGGTTTTCTTGGTCTCCTTTCAACATACTCGATATTTATTAATGATTTTCATGTTATTTCACTGCAAGAAGGAAACGATTTTTGCAACGAAATTGAAAACATGATCTCGTCAAAGTTTTCAACCTCTTCTCCAATTTTGGATCAAATCTCCCAAAACCTCCAAGTCTTTTGCCATTTTGTCAGAGCCTCTAAATTCTTAAATAAATCTTTTTCAAAGTCTTCTAGAGTTTCAACTATTGTTCAATGAAGTCTCACCGCTTATTTTTGTTAGAAATTATTTGGTCTCTTTAATTATGTTCAAAAATGCCAAATCCCACCTTTTGTTTTCTAGTGTACTCCAGGGGTCTTTAACTTTGATGAAGTTTTGTAAAACACCATTTTTTTATTATTATCCTCCCCCTTCTTTTCCAAGTTCTTATCATTTTGCCAAGATCATTTTATAAAGAGTTTTTAAATTTTGGCAAAAAAAAAATGTTTTTGGGTTTTCATGCATCAAACCCAATATTTTTAAGTCAAATTCATCAAATCCCAATCCAACACCATTAGGAGCCTAAGGCATCAAAGGAAATTTAACCCAAATTTTTTAAAGTCAAATTCATCAAATCCCAATCCAACACCATTAGGAGCCAATTCATCAAATCCCAATCCAACACCATTAAGAGCCTAAGGAATCAAAGGAAAATATATCAATCCACACTAGTAGTCAATTCATCAAATCCCAATCCTACACCATCCACACCGCCTAAGGCATCAAAGGAAAAATCCCAATCCACACTAGGAGCCAATTCATCAAATCCCAATCCAACACCATCCACACCATTAAGAGCCAATTCATCAAATCCCAATCCACCATTAAACACCATTAAGATCCTAAGGCATCAAAGGAAAAAATCCCAATCCAACACCATAAAAATCCCAATCCAACACCATTAAGAGCCTAAGGCATCACCATTAAACACCATTAAGAGCCTAAAGCATCAAAGGAAAAAATCTCAATCCAACAACATTAGGAGCCTAAGGCATCAAAGGAAACTTACACATGTAAGGAACCATTAAGAGCCTAAGGCATCAAAGGAAAAAATCTCAATCCAACAACATTAGGAGCCTAAGGCATCAAAGGAAACTTAACATGTAAGGCACCATTAAGAGCCTAAGGCATCAAAGGAAAAAATCTCAATCCAACAACATTAGGAGCCTAAGGCACCAAAGGAAACTTACACATGTAAGGCACCATTAAGACCAACAACATTAGGATCCTAAGGTATCAAAGGAAACTTACACATGTAAGGCACCATTAAGAGCCTAAGGCATCAAAGGAAAAAATCTCAATCCAACAACATTAGGAGCCTAAGGCACCAAAGTAAACTTACACATGTAAGGCACCATTAAGACCAACAACATTAGGAGCCTAAGGTATCAAAGGAAACTTACACATGTAAGGCACCAATAAGAGCTTAAGGCATCAAAGGAAAAAATCTCAATCCAACAACATTAGGAGCCTAAGGCACTAAAGAAAACTTACACATGTAAGACACCATTAAGAGCCTAAGATAGAAAAAATCCCAATCCAAATCCAAATTTACACATGTAAGGCACCATTAAGAGCCTAAGGCGGAAAAAATACCAATACAAATCCAAACTTACAAAATTAGGAGCCTAAGGCACCAAAGGAAACTTGCACATGTAAGGCACCAAAAATCTCAATCCAAATCCAAACTTACAACATTAGGAGCCTAAGGCACCAAAGGAAACTTACACATGTAAGGCACCATTAAGAGCCCAAGGCACCAAAAATCTCAAACTTACAAATCCAAACTTACACATGTAAGGCAAAAAAAATCCCAATACAAATCCAAACTTACACATGTAAGGCACCATTAAGAGCCTAAGGCAGAAAAAATCCCAATCCAAATCCAAACTTACACATGTAAGGCACCATTAAGAGCCTAAGATAGAAAAAATACCAATCCAAATCCAACAACATTACGAGCCTAAGGCATCAAAGGAAACTCACACATTAAATCCAATCCAAACTTACACATGTAAGGCACCATTAAGAGCCTAAGGCAAAAAAAATCACAATCCAAATCCAACAACATTACGAGCCTAAAGCATCAAAGGAAACTTACACATTAAATCCAATCCAAACTTACACATGTAAGGCACCATTAAGAGCCTAAGGCAAAAAAAATCCGAATCCAAATACAACAACATTACAAAAAATCCCAATCCAAATCCAACAACATTACGAGCCTAAGGCATCAAAGGAAACTTACACATTAAATCCAAACTTACACATATAAGGCACCATTAAATCCAATACACCATCACAACAACATGTAAGACACCATCACAACAACATTACAAAAAATCCCCAATCCAACAACATTACGAGCCTAAGACATCAAAGGAAACGTATACATGTAAGACACCATCACAACAACATTACAAAAAATCCCCAATCCAACAACATTACAAGCCTAAGACATCAAAGAAAACTTACACATTAAATCCAAACTTACACATATAAGGCACCAATAAATCCAAACTTACACATGTAAGACACCATCACAACAACATTACAAAAAATCCCCAATCCAACAACATTACGAGCCTAAGGCATCAAAGGAAACTTACACATTAAATCTAAACTTACAGATATAAGGCACCATTAAATCCAAACTTACACATGCAAGGCACCATTAAAAAAAATCTCAATCCAAAAACATTACAAAGAATACCAATTTAAATCCAACAACATTACGAGCATAAGGCATGCAAGACACCATTAATCTAAATCCAACAACATTACGAGCATAAGGCATGCAAGACACCATTAAGAAAAATCTCAATCCAAAAACATTACGAGCATAAGGCATGCAAGACACCATTAAGAAAAATCTCAATCCAAAAACATTACAAAGAATACCAATCTAAATCCAACAACATTACGAGCATAAGGCATCAAAGAAAAATTACTTACACATAATCCAAAAACATTACAAAGAATACCAATCTAAATCCAACAACATTACGAACATAAGGCATCAAAGAAAACTTACTTACACATAATCCAAAAACATTACAAAGAATACCAATCTAAATCCAACAAGAGCACTTATGTTCCCTTGAGCAGTTTTGTAGAAGGGTGGGGATGCAAGTCAATATTGGCAAAACGAAAGTAGTAACATTAATAAAGAATACCAATTTAAACTAACAACATTACTTGTTACATGTAAGGCATGCAAGACACCATTAATCTAAATCCAACAACATTACGAGCATAAGGCATGCAAGACACCATTAATCTAAATCCAACAACATTACGAGCATAAGGCATGCAAGACACCATTAAGAAAAATCTCAATCCAAAAACATTACAAAGAATACCAATCTAAATCCAACAACATTACGAGCATAAGGCATCAAAGAAAAATTACTTACACATAATCCAAAAACATTACAAAGAATACCAATCTAAATCCAACAACATTACGAACATAAGGCATCAAAGAAAACTTACTTACACATAATCCAAAAACATTACAAAGAATACCAATCTAAATCCAACAAGAAAGCACTTATGTTTCCTTGAGCAGTTTTGTAGAAGGTGGGGATGCAAGTCAATATTAGTAAAAACGAAAGTAGTGGTTTTCTAACAAAAGAAAACATAACCAAAATAAGCTCTATTTGAAAAACATTCTGAAGAAGTTGTAGACTACAAATTTCGGAATTGACTTCAAATTTAAATTTAAGTTTGGATGGTTGTAGAAAGAAGAGAACTTTAGGGTTGGAAAGCATTTTATTCTTTTCAAAATGTAGAGAGGTGAGTTGTGGACCGAAACCAATTTAACCTTTTGGCTTCTAGTGATTCCTAAGGATCCCATGGTTGTGAATTATGGGCCAGTAGCACAACCGACATGCAGTGGAAACAAATTGAGGAAATTCAGAAGCAGTTGATTACAAACAAATTCAAAATTAAAAGTGCGTTCCTTATGCTATCTTGTTAAGTGAAACAGTGGTTGCCCCTATTGAAGCAATTGCTATGATGAGTCATAAGGCATTTGAAAAAAAATTGAGTTAAATGGAAGAGGCAAGATGGTCTAAGGTTGTGTTTAGTGACGATTGTGCAAAAGAAAGAAGACTTGATGCGGCAAAATAACAAATGGTTTAGTAAATGGGGTATTTGCTTGAGCATGTGTCCCACAAAGAGTAAAGAGATAAAAAAAAAAATTGTTATGGATAAGTTCCACAAACATACTCTTGGGAGAAGGATTAGAGAGCAGAAGTACCATGATTGAAGAGTTTAACCCAATTCATAACCATCAAATAAAAGGCGCACATAGGGGCCGCTAATATTTTGAGATCTAAACTCTTATTGTCTAATTATGACCAATTCCCTATCAACTCCGCTAGAAACAGGCTTGAAAGGCCAAAAGAAAGGTGGGAAGAAGAGTATGTATTTTGTGCTCGTCCGAAAAGTGGAAACAAAAAAACATTTCATTTTAGAATGTGAGGCCCTCAAAGACAGCAGGGAAAATTATGCAGGTATTCTGGCAGCTAAGTCCTGGGATAATCTATTCAGCGAAGAGTTTGTTGAGAAGCTGGGAGCGATTATTGTAAAACTTCACAGGAAAAGGGCCGAATGCAAAAGCCAGATGGAAAAACAATCTGTCCCATAGGCTATTTTTAGCCTTGTGGACGTTAAAAATACTTTCTTTCTTTCTTTCTTTCAATAAACTATAAAGGACAATGTATATAAAATCTATAATTTTCTATGCCCCATTGTATGTGTGATATGTCCATAGACACAAAATGAAAAATGCGTTGAGCTGTCTTAAAGCTCGAATCTTGGTGTCGAGATCAACTTCCAATAGATCAGTCAAATATTGTCAAGCAGCTCCAGTCATGAAGAGAACGTGCTAACAGAGAGAGGCATAGTGCCCAGTGGCGAAGATCAGGTGCACAGTAGCAATCAAGTGCCAAGATGTAATGACAAGTGCCTTGTCCAAATGTTAAAGCGCTCAACCACACAAGTGTCAAGACCAAACCCGCCTGTGGAGGAACGCCCAAATGCCAACCAATAAACGCCAAGTGCACAGGTGCCAAGCTGGGTTTCAATGGAAATCATGTACACAGTAGAGAACGTTCATACCCATGCTCAGGCAGGTAATGGAGTCCTTCAAATCTAGCCAAGCAATCAGTGAATTTGCAAGCACTGGTATAATTGGAGAGGAACAATTCAACAAAGCTGCTAAACTATTCGACAGTACAACTAAGCGGTCGTCGAGTAAAATAGATTATCTTCATGTATATCTCGACTTAGGTCAAAAAATTCAGATGTACGTGGCAGCGAGGAAAGGATTGTTAAAACATGCCTTGCTGCAGTGGGTTTTAGTTTTCTACTGGAATGGCTTATGAACCAGGAGAATGCGAGCAAGCTGCTTCATTGGCCTTGCATTAGTGACTTTTTGTAGAGTTATAATATCGATGGTGAAGAAAGTGTGCATCACAGGGATTTACATCTGCATATTAAAGGATGTGGTGCATTTTTATTTGACTGCTAACTAAAGGATTATCTTGTTTTGGCTACCTGATCGACATATTTTTAGCCCACCTTTCATGATTAAGATCACATTATAGAGCAGTTGAAGAAGCAATTCCATTAATTTTGCTTACCCCAGATTCAAAGGAACAAAATTAGCAGTCTATTATGCAGACCCACTTTTCCAGCAAACTTATCTGCCATATGGCAGAGCATTTGCTAAGATGAGTATCAATCCCTGACTTCCAACAATCGAGGCACAAGATTAGCAGTCAAAGCTCCATTTCAGCAGCTTCAGATTTCTGGCAGCTAATTCGAGATAGCTTAAAATTTGGCAGAGTTTTAATTGCAGTGCCATTATACATAGAACTTTGTCCATGCGCTGCAATATTTCTGTAGCTTCAAATTTTCTATGTCCCAAGTCAGCAGTAGGATTATTTTAGTCGGTTTGTTCCTAAAATACTGGATCTCCAACAGATTGTGTCTTATCTATTGGTATTTTTTGTAAATATTTCATTTTTAGTTGGGATTTGATCCACTAGATTGGGATTTGATATCCAATTTGATGTAACGATGTAAATATAAAAGATGTTTAGTAGAGGAAGTCGAAGGAGGGGTTTCAGTCTTAGGCTTGCGGGCATCGTTGTGTGTGCTATATTGTAAGCCAAAGCGCTGATCCCTGTTTATTTCTTAACATCAAAGATTCCTGAGAGCTATTAATATCAGATTGTATTCCTTTGTTATTTATTCTCCTTAAGAATGGATTACCGATATTTTATTCTCCTTTCTTCTTACTTGAATGGATTACCGATATTGATAATCAATAGCTGGTTACTGCTATTGATAATCAATAGCTGGTCACTGATGCTAGATTTCTGAGCAACAAAGAATTTGTTGTAATTTCCTATTATTAGTGTGTTTAGTTTCAAGTATTCTTTCATTCATTTTTTTCAGAAAGAATTTCTATTCAATGGGTGTTCTACCTTTTGTTTGTTCTCCTTTCTTCCCTTTACCATAATACCAATTTCTTATCTGATAGGTGGTTTCATTGCCTTTGATTAATAAGGAATTAACATGACTCCATGCCTAATGGTTTAATCCATTGATCTGCAAATATTTTATCTCACTTTGTTGTTTTTATTTTTCCTCATCTGGTTTACATACTTGATCCACCTTCAATCAAACCAACCATTGCAATAACTAAGATGTGCTAAGCATTCCCTCACAAACCAACCATTGCAATAACTAAGATGTGTTAGGCATTCCCTCCCTTCTGTTAGAGAGCATCTAGGCATTCCCTCCCAGCAGTCAGAGAGCATCTTCTAGCGCTAACATATTTTGGCGTTGCTGTCAGGGATGAAATTGAAGATTTTCCCTGGGAGAACGACAACGATCAAATCTGATCTTTGATGGTGAACAAAGGTCAGGCACATACAGACTGCAGATCATTCACCTGGCAACTTCGTGGTTAAAGAATCCAGTGGTGACTCCACAGTTTCCAGATGTTTGATACTCGGATGGCGGCTATTTTGGCTCAAAGATTTGCTCCTTTTAATTTTGCTGATGTTCTTGGTTTTCAGAATGATGTTCCTACTATCGATGAATTGCATGGCTGCCTTCCGAGATTTAGAGATGATCGTCATCATCATTCTGCACAACACGTCATCAAGTTTCATGAATGAATGGATCAGCTGCATATTCATCACGAAGATGTCGTCATGAAAATGTTCATGTACTCTTTAGAAGGTGATGCACAAAAGTGGTACAGATCTTTACATGTTTCCAGTATTTCCTCAGTGAGATATTTTCATGTAGTTTTTCATAAACACTATAAGCTTATCTTCTCAGTTGAATGTCTATTACATGATTGGTGTGAACATTATGAATTTATTAAATCTTCCACATATGAAAACCAAAAAATGCTTTCTGACGAAGAGGATTCTCCTAGTGAAGAAAATCATGCTTGTAATAAAGAGATTGTTGTTGAAGCATTTGTTCTTCACGATTGTCAAGAAGATTCTAGTTGTCTCCATGATGATATGTTATTAGAAAGGGATTCTCAACATGTTATTTATGAATATCAACCTATTTTTTATGAGTACCTGGATAATTCAGAGGAGCAGATTTTTACCACAGCATCTTTGGAACCTCTTAGCAATGACCCTATGTATGACAACGGTAAATCAGATTTTTGGTAAGACAGTGACAAAGATAAGAAAGAGTCACTAGAGCAGTTGATCCTGTCTTCATCACCAACAATTGAACAACAATATCCAGGAATCAACAAGCTTATGTCTGTCATTTCTAAACCTGTACATACAAAAGACATCATACAAAATATCAGTGGCCATTGAGCAGTGAGAGTTGAAAACACACAAAAGCAACCCATTCCTTTTGAAAAACAAGAAGAGGTAGTCTCTTAAGGTTTTTTTTACCCTATGGAAAATTGCATGGAGTTGGTGTGGAATCATAGATCTTGTATCCTTGACTTTATAAAGATGGAGTTCCATATATGTAAGTATGGATTTCTAGATTATCATATTTCATGTTTTTCAGTTGCCTTAGTTACAATTATGCTTTCAAATGAAAGAAGGATCATGTCAATGGATAAGTTAATTACTTGGCTACACTGGAAATTTGTATATACATTATTAGCTTGAATTTAGTTAGTTAGAAGTAGAGGGTGGGTTGAGTAAGCTTGCAGCTCGAGCATTTATTTTTCAGATTCAGTATGATTTGGTGTGTTGTAGATTAGATGAAGAATAAATGACTCCATATCACAATGGAGGCACCAACGAATAGTGTTTCATTTTTCAGATTGGTTTTTTTTCAGCGTACTAGATTTCAAGTTGCAAAGCAGGGTTACAAGGTTGTAACAGAGAAGGAAGGCATTGGTCTAAGTGTTCTTGATGCCTCACAGGGAGGGCATCATCCCCTATGGATCTAGTGTTAGTACCAAAAGTTACCTATAAAAAAAATTGAACTTCTGTCAAAATGTGCAAGGTTTTCCTAGTCTCCTGTTAGCATACTCTATATTTATTAATGATTTTCATGTTATTTCATTGCAAGAAGGAAACAATTTTTGCAGTAGAATTACAAACATGATCTCATCAAAGTTTTCAACCTCTTGGCCAATTTTGGATCAAATCTCCCAAAAACTCCAAGTCTTTCGCAATTTTGTCAGAGCCTCTGAATTCTTAAATAAATCTTTCTCAAAGTCTTATAGAGTTTCAACTATCATTCGATGAAGTCTCACCTCTTGTTTTTGTAAGAAATTATTTGGTCTCTTTAATTATGTTTGAAAATGCCAAATGCCAAATGAAGTCTCACCTCTTGTTTAAAGAGACCAAAGAGTTTCAAAATGGCCATGAACCCAACACTACTTGCTCTATGTGTGTTCTGGTGCGGCTGTAGTTCGGCTCTGAGTTGACTCTAGTTTTCTCTGGTTCACTCTAGTTTGCTCTAGTTCATTCTTACTTGTATGTGTCTCGTAGTAACAATAATTCACTCTTGGCGACTCTCAACTGCTTTTGTGCCACCTTGCCAATTGTTCATGTCTCTTTGTGTCTTAACTAACTTGTCCAATCTGCCAATGGGGTTGATGAATGGTTAAATAAATGTAACTTTATTACCAAATACGTCATTGGATTTATGTCGTGTACTACCAATCTGTCGTGATTTTTGGTAGCTTTTACCATTTAAGATTATACGAAGTCTTTATGACCCGTCATTCCGACTTCATAGTCATCGTTTCCTTTCTTTAATGTCTTTAACGGTCTTTTTAGTATTATGCTGTGAAACTATTCTTACTTCTGTGTTTTCTTACTTCACGGTTTTTTGTTTCTATGAATTATTTTCTTAATCGATGCAGTCTCATCCCGATAGTACAATAATTGTTCCTTTTTCACAATTTCCTATCCCTTGTATTCAATAATCTTTTTATTTTTTTGTATCTCCTTTTTATTTATTTTTCTTCCCTTTTCTACTTTTTATATTTTTTTTTGTGTTTTACCTCCCTACTATAGTACAGTTACTATGATACATGTGTTCCAGCATAACCCATATTACTGTGCGGACTAGTGGTCGTCTCTATAGAGCTTCAATCGAATTCCATTCACCATTCCTCCAAGGACTTCCCCATTCAAGGTTTCCAACTGTGAAACAACTACCTCTATCACATATTGAATCACATAGGATCATAACCAATGCATTCAAAAATTTCTTGGATGATGCATAAACTTACTGTCATAGAGTAATACTAAGTCTCCCACTTAGAACTTTTTATGTTTAATGTGTTTGTCATGCCAGGCCTTCTCTCTTGCTTTCTGCACTTGCTAATGGAAACATGCGACGAACCAATCTTCCTCAAGTTGTACCAACTGTGATAATCTCTCCTCTACTACTCCTGAGTATGGAAGATTAGTAATTTTTTCAATGCGTAGGATAGGTAGAATAAACTCCATTGGAATCACTTCTTCTTTCCCATAGACCAACCAAAAAGTTGTCCGCCATGTCAAGTTTTTACTTGTAGTCTTGTAAGCCCATAAAACTACAGGAACTCTTAATTCTCAATTATCTCTCCCTACGTTGCAGATCGTTTTCAAAGCATTCTCCAGGATTTTATTGAAATATTCCACAATCCCATTCGCCTGAGGATGATATGGGGTACTCTTCTGGTGATGAATTCAAAATTCCTCAGTCAATGTTTTAATTGTTTTATTCAGGAAGTGTGTTCCTTGATCACTGAGTAATATTAACAGACATCCAAATCATGTAACTACATTCTCAAACAGAAATCACACAACAATATCCATGGTGCAGTCTAGGACTAGTGTTGCTTCTATCCATCTTGTCAAATACTTTGTCACAGTGATTATGTACCTTTCCCCTAATCTTCTTGCGCCTGGGTTGATTGGCCCCACAAATTATATGGCCCATTTATTAAATACTTGCAATGTAACCTATGGATTTAAAGGAATTTCATCCTTCCTGGATGGCTTTCCCACCCAGATTTTCCCTCATTGTTTTGATTGATGTAGGTGGTTCTGACTCCAGAATCACTGCAACATTGCCTGGATCCACTAGTAATCCCTGCTTCTAGAACACATGGCCTAACAAAATGCCAAATGGTGCGCAAAAAATACACTTCTTCAAATTCAGTGAGATATGACACTATCTACACCTATCCAACATTATCTTGAGTACTTCGATGTGATCCTTCAGTAGACTGAACATAGTCCAATCATCTAAGTATACTTCAAGGAACTTATGAACAAATTCCTTAAACATTGTAACCACAACTCTTGAAAACATTGCAGGGGAATTCTTCAGTCCAAAGGGAATTAGTGTATATTGATAGCTTCCCATATCTATCACGAAAGTAGTCTTGTCCCGGTCTTCCTACGCAATTTTTATTTGATCGTACCCAGAGAATCCATCTATGAAGGAATAAGTCTCTTTCCCTCCTACGTTCTCCAGTACCTTATATTTGAATGGTGTTGGAAATGGGTCATATAAACATGAATCATTCATCTTCCTCAGATCCATGCAAATCCTGGTTCCTCCTATATTCTTGTCTTGCACTACATTGGACTGATCCACTTTGATTCCTCCATGCGCAATCTAGAGATTTTTTGTTGTCCCAATGTTTACCTTCTGCATCTTTATTGGTTGTGTGTACACAACGGAATCAAGCTATGGCCCTTCTACTACTTGTTTTCCTTTTGTTTCAGGTACTTGTACATTCCTCAAATATTCTTCATCATGTTCTTCCTTTGCAACATTGTATCACTCCAATAACTCATGGACATTCATGTAATCTCTATCTTCACTACACACTGGTACCACCTCCATCGATCCTTCTTCTAAAAATATCTTGGTTCGGATAGCCTGTAATGCTGCATCTATTGATGGATATTCATGATCAAATGTAAATGTTACCTTGAATATTTCGACCAGCTCATCCCATCTTGTTGTCTCTTTGTGCATTTCCAATTCCAAATACCAATTCTTCATAATTATATCCAGTGTATGTATCAATTTGTGCTTCCATTTTGTCTCTAGTACTAAACTCCATAAGGTTATGCACTACTGAATGTGACATGTTGGATAACTCTCCCTTGTATACTTCTGTGTAATATTTTCTACCTCAATACCAAACCTCACTTGCATTAGCCTTCTACATTACGACTAGTCTTCCATTCCCTCTTTGTGTGCATCCCACCATCTCGCTAGATTCACTTTTAAGATGACATCTAGTGCCAACAGCCTTTGTCATTTGGGTACCTACAACTCAAATGCCTTTAAAAACAAGCTTATATCAGTCAATCCATCATACATGGGTGGATCAGATAGCTATGTTCCAATCTAGTGCAATGCTTGGTTTATGCATGCACATTATCTCATTGATACTTCATGCATCCTTTGTTTCCAATGCTCCATACCTTCCTTTGAGTCTGAGGCATAGGAACTGATACTTCTTCAACTTAGTGCACCATCTGCAATGGGGTTAACATAATCATCCATCCACGCATTCAGGTTATACAAGTTTCCAATGCCATTTCATCTTGAAGGTTCTATGTACCTCTTTCCTTCTATCAAGTCCAATGGTGCAGTAACTTTCAACTCTCTGACTTCAAATATCATTTCCTTGCTCTTCAGATTAATAATTTTCTAATTATCAAATTCCCATTCAATTCCCATCAATGTTGGATAGGGTTGACTATCATCCATGATCTTAATGACTTCAAAGTTTTCCACATTGCATACACCATCTATGTTCATAGGTACTATTGTCAATCGACCAATCGGTACTATCTTGTACTAATTTGTGAGCCTTAACTGAACAAGAGCCCAGACCAGCTTGGGTTTGTCCATCATCTCCCAGGTCTTCTTAGGTAACACATTCACATCATACCCCAAGTCCAAGATAGCATTATCCACATCATATTCTCCAATCTGCACACTGAATCTGAATTCTTTGTTGGTCCTCTTTCTGTCTAGTACCTGATTCACCACCCTCTATGTGATGGGAGTTTCCCTTCCTTATGGATCTAGTGTTGCATGTGTTCAAATGAGGTGCTAGCCTCTCTTATAAATAGTAGTTTGGCGAGCCTAAAATTAGTTATGGATCGACCTGTCACTTTATCCCTTTTTTTTACATTTTACTTGCCAAGGCACAATAGGGCTGACTTTTACTAAGACACAATAGGGACAACTTAACAAATATAATATAATAATATTCTTTAGGGTTTTTTCTTGGTCAAATACAATAATAATTTCTTCCAAAGCTACTCAAACTTCAACACTCCCTCTTAGAAAGGAAGGTATTCTTCTCATCAAAATCATCATCATTACTTCTACACTTGATCCAAAAAGGATCCAAAGAAGGCTAAGAACAACTCAGAACTCACAGAGGCAAATCAGGACACTCAGAATGTCTTCAGCAGACACATAAAGGGCAAAAATTCAAATTTCGCAAAACTCAGTGAAAGTGACATGATCGCGAAATGTGTGTCTCAAGCATTCTAACGACGCAAATAAATTGTCAAACAGACTTACAGATTGAAAGATATTTGCGGTCAAAGTTTGGTCAACCTAGCCCAGTCAACAGCGGACAAGTCTGCATCTGTACTATTGATGTCAACAGCGGACAAGTCTGCATCTGTACTATTGATGTCAACATCCGTAAGGATGACGTCAACATCCATACAATACATGTGGCAGGAGCAGGAAGGTGACACGTGTCATGCTGATGTCATCATGGTGATGTGGCAGCACCAGAGGCTGTCACATGTCAACCAATTTTGGCGTTTTTGGGTCGAACTGTGGACCAATAGGATCGTGCCACGTGGAAGCCCATACGATTTGTATGCTTACGTGGCATGATGACTTGGAAAATAAAAATTTGGCCCAATCAAAGGCTGCCACATGGCAGGCGGGAAATTCACAATGACAGTCCATGAGCGAAATTTGAAAAAATATTAAGTTTGGCGGGTCCGCTAAATCTGGCAGACCAGGCCAAACTTGGCCACAAGTTAATCGTTGGGATATGGATTAGCGCCACCGCTAAACATAACGAACAAAATATATGTTATATATATACATTGCAACAATACAAAACCCAAAAGGGGGAGGCCCGCGGGTTTGACCCCGAGACCTCCTCCCCCATATGCGCCTTAATAATTCCACCCAAACCAACAGGCCAACGGCCTTACATTGTAACCAACGCCGCGAAAAATTATTAAATGTTGATTCCACTCAGCCAGTGTGAGGGGCACACGTACGGCACGACATTTTGGGCACGTAATTCTATGCATTCCAGTCGTTAATGCAGGTTGCAAAGGGGCACAGAAATCGAGACAAATTTATTCTTGGGCCTGGGAGTGCCAAAGTCGGATCGAGGTGTGGAGACAGTAATTTTTGGGTAATTCGACACCACGAATTCAGTGGTGCTGTCTGTTTTCTCATCTGAGCATTATTTATGCAACTTGATTTCATAATGAGATATACTTATGTATTTTGCCAAATTATTTTGTTGAGTTAATGAAAGAGCCTACACATTTGAGAGCAGGACCCGGAGACGTAGTCCACCAGGGACGAATTCCATTATCAATTTTTTGTGTTCAAATTTGATGCTTATATCTCTTCATTTTTTAGTTTTTCCTTCTTTAATGGTGCACTTTAATTTATACTCATTTAATGCAATTCTTTATAAGTCACTCGATGGAACAATCTTGGATCATGTTGGTATCAGAGCAGTCGTCTTTGACTTGAATTGTTGAGTGTGAATGTTTACTAGGGGCAAGCATAAGCAGGGTTAAGGAACTCTTAAGACTTTCAGTCCTGAAGTTGGTCGTGCATCTCGAAGGAAGAAAATGGGAGAAGAGGATAAGAGTGATGAACATGAGAAAAACTTTCATATGGTGTTTTATCGCATGTCATAAATGGTTGAACGAATGTATGGAGATTACGAGAAGAGGATGAAGTAGAAACAGAAGAAAAGGGAAGAACATGCAGATGATGATGCTTTTGTAAACCAAGGGGTTGGAGGAGATCCTCCTGAGCCTCCATCTTCACCTTCAAGTTCTAGTTCTTCTTCCTTTGAGCATTCTCATCATTCTCATCATTCTATCCATAAAGCCTCTTTTAAGAAACTGTTATTAAAGCTTGATGCAAAATTTTCTTTACCTATGTTTAATGGAGATGCTAATCCTGAAAAGATAGATAATTGGATCAGAGAGGTTGAAGTATATTGACGTGTTCAACATATTGATGAAGAGGAAGTTAAAGTGCAACTAATTTCTCTTCGATTGGAAGGCATCGCTCTTGTATGGTGGGAGAGCAAGCTTCAGGACAGAAGTAAGTGTGGTAATCTTCTTTCCTCATGATCGGAATATAAATCAACGATAAGGAAGCACTTTTATCAATTAGGGTATTTACATAAAGCATTAATGGAATGGAAAACTTTAAGGCAAAGTAAAGGTCAAACTGTACAAAGTTTCATAGAAGAATTTAGGAAGAAATCTCTTGCATTGAACATTCCTTTGGATTCTTATGAAACTTTAATAAATTATATTGGTGCACTTCACAGTTATATTCGTCATACTTTGCTCTTGTTTAACCCTGCTAGTCTTGATGAAGTTTGTGTGCAATCCACTCGCCTTGAGAACAGGGGGAAGCATGTTCAAGAAGATCCCACGAAGAAACCTTCCAATCTACCACATAAAACTTTTAAGAAGTTTAAAAGGAAGGACAAGAAGACCGCCATAGTGACGAGGGAAGGAGGAAAACCATCTTTCACTCATTGAAAGAAAAGTGGTGACGATGAAGAACATTGTTGGAAACTGCATCCAGAAAAGAAACTGAAACAGTTCGGTGGAAAGGGGAAGACAAAAACCATTGCTACAGTGCAACAAGATCTTCGTTCCAATTTAGGAGATGAAGGAAATATCACAACAGTTGGACTATAAGGTAAAGATTCCCTTAATGCTAGTTCAAGTTCCAATAATGAATCTCATGATGATGAACGAAAGAGGAATGAATTATTTCACATAAGAGTTGTATCTAAAAATAATAAGATAGATGCATTATTTGATTCGGGTTCCCAAGTAAACTTAATATATGAAGCACTTGCCAAGAAGATAGGTCTTGAAATGAAACCACATTCGAAGCCTTATCCTCTTGGTTGGGTATGTGATAAAGAAAAACTTAATGTCACCAAACAATGTAGGGTTAGATTTGATATTGCTTCAAATTTGATAGATGAAGTGGATTTGGATGTTGTACCACTTGATATATGGGGCATAGTGTTGGAAAGTCTTTATCTTTATGATAGAAAAGAACTCTTCTTTCGTCATGAGAACAAATACCACCTTACTAAAGGGGGAGTGGAATATATTGTTAGAGCTCACGGCATGAGGGTAAATACAACACTTGTTAGTCCAGGGAAAATGAAAAGACTCTTAAACACTAATAAGAGATATGTACTCATGGGCGTAAGAGACAAATATGT
>SNQJ01S0019412.1:177029-190913 GCA_010110895.2 Picea sitchensis
TCCATCAATAGATGCAACATTACAGGCTATCTGAACCAAGATATTTTTAGAAGAAGGGTCGATGGAGGTGGTACCAGTGTGTAGTGCAGATAGAGATTATATGAATTTCCATGAGTTATTGGAGTGATACAATGTTGCAAAAGAAGAACATGATGAAGAAGATCCCAGGAATGTACAAGTACTTGAAACAAAAGGAGAACAAGTAGTAGAAGGGTCATAGATTGAGTCCATTGCGTACACACAACCAATAAAGATGCGGAAGGTAAACATTGGGACAACAAAAAATCTCTAGATTGCGCATGGAGGAATCAAAGTGGATCAGTCCAATGTAGTGCAAGACAAGAATATAGGAGGAACCAGGATTTGCATGGATCTGAGTAAGATGAATGATTCATGTTTACATGACCCATTTCAACACCATTCAAATATGAGGTATTGGAGAACGTAGGAGGGAAAGAGACTTATTCCTTCACATATGGATTCTTTGGGTACGATCAGATAAAAATTGCGTAGGAAGACCGATACAAGACTACTTTCGTGAAAGATATGGGAAGCTATCAATATACACTAATTCCCTTTGGAATGAAGAATTCCCCTGCAATGTTTTCAAGAGTTGTGGTTACAACGTTTAAGGAATTTGTTCATAAGTTCCTTGAAGTATACTGAGATGATTGGATTGTGTTCAGTCTACTGAAGGATCACATCGAAGTACTCAAGATAATGTTGGATAGGTGTAGATAGTGTCATATCTCACTGAATTTGAAGAAGTGTATTTTTTGCACACCATTTGGCATTTTGTTAGGCCATGTGTTCTGGAAGTAGGGATTACTAGTGGATCCAGACAATGTTGTAGTGATTTTGGAGTCAGAACCACCTACATCAGTCAAAACAATGAGGGAAAATCTGGGTGGGAAAGCCATCCAAGAAGGATGAAATTCCTTTAAATCCATAGGTTACATTGCAAGTATTTAATAAATGGGCCATATACTTTGTGGGGCCAATCAAACCAGGCGCAAGAAGATTAGGGGAAAGGTACATAATCATCATGACAAAGTATTTGACAAGATGGACAAAAGCAACACTAGTCCTAGACTGCACCGTGGATATTGCTGTGTGATTTCTATTTGAGAATGTAGTTACATGATTTGGATGTATGTTAATATTACTCAGTGATCAAGGAACACACTTCTTGAATAAAACAATTAAAACATTGAATAAGGAATTTTGAATTCATCACCAAAAGAGTACCCCATATCATCCTCAGGCCAATGGGATTGTGGAATCTTTCAATAAAATCCTAGAGAATGCTTTGAAAAAGATCTGCAACGTAGGGAGAGATAATTGAGAATTAAGAGTTCCTGCAGTTTTATGGGCTTACAAGACTACAAGTAAAAACTTGACATGGCAGACACCTTTATGGTTGGTCTATGGGAAAGAAGCAGTGATTCCAATGGAGTTTATTCTACCTATCCTACGTGTTGCAAAAATTACTGATCTTCCATACTCAGGAGTAGTAGAGGAGAGATTATCACAGTTGGTACAACTTGAGGAAGATTGGTTCGTCACAGGTTTCCATCAGCAAGTGCAGAAGGCAAGAGAGAAGGCATGGCATGACAAACACATTAAACATAAAAAGTTCCAAGTGGGAGACTTAGTATTACTCTATGACAGTAAGTTTATGCATCATCCAAGAAATTTTTTAATGCATTGGTTTGGATCCTATGTGATTCAACATGTGATAGAGGCAGTTGTTGCACAGTTGGAAACCTTGAATGGGGAAGTCCTTAGAGGAATGGTGAATGGAATTCGATTGAAGCTCTATAGAGACGACCGCCGGTCCGCACANTTCCATCAGCAAGTGCAGAAGGCAAGAGAGAAGGCATGGCATGACAAACACATTAAACATAAAAAGTTCCAAGTGGGAGACTTAGTATTACTCTATGACAGTAAGTTTATGCATCATCCAAGAAATTTTTTAATGCATTGGTTAGGATCCTATGTGATTCAACATGTGATAGAGGCAGTTGTTGCACAGTTGGAAACCTTGAATGGGGAAGTCCTTAGAGGAATGGTGAATGGAATTCGATTGAAGCTCTATAGAGACGACCGCCGGTCCGCACAGTAATATGGGCTATGCCGGAACACATGTATCATAGTAATTGTACTATAGTAGGGAGGTAAAACACAAAAAAAAATATAAAAAGTAGAAAAGGGAAGAAAAATAAATAAAAAGGAGATACAAAAAAATAAAAAGATTATTGAATACAAGGGATAGGAAATTGTGAAAAAGGAACGATTATCGTACTATCGGGATGAGACTGCACCGATTAAGAAAATAATTCACAGAAACAAAAAACCGCGAAGTAAGAAAACACAGAATTAAGAATAGTTTCGCAGTATAATACTAAAAAGACCGTTAAAGACATTAAAGAAAGGAAACGATGACTACGAAGTCGGAATGACAGGTCATAAAGATGTCGTATAATATTAAATGGTAAAAGTTGCCAAAAATCACGACAGATTGGTAGTACATGACATAAATCCAATGACGTATTTGGTAATAAAGTTGCATTTATTTAACTATTCATCAACCCCATTGGCAGATTGGAAAAGTTAGTTAAGACACAAAGAGACATGAACAATTGGCAAGGTGGCACAAAAGCAGTTGAGGGTTGCCAAGAGTGAATTATTGTTACTACGAGACACATACAAGTAAGAACGAACTAGAGAAAACTAGAGTGAACCAGAGAAAACTAGAGTCAACTCAGAGCCGAACTACAACCACACCAGAACACACACAAAGCAAGTAGCATTGGGTTCATGGCCATTTTGAAACTCTTTGGTCTCTTTAAACAAGAGGTGAGACTTCATTTGGCATTTGGCATTTTCAAACATAATTAAAGAGACCAAATAATTTCTTACAAAAATAAGAGGTGAGACTTCATCGAATGATAGTTGAAACTCTATAAGACTTTGAGAAAGATTTATTTAAGAATTCAGAGGCTCTGAAAAAATTGCAAAAGACTTGGAGCTTTTGGGAGATTTGATCCAAAATTTGCCAAGAGGTTGAAAACTTTGATGAGATCATGTTTGTAATTTTGCTGCAAAAAACCGTTTCCTTCTTGCAGCGAAATAACATGAAAATCATTAATAAATATAGAGTACGCTGACACGAGACCAGGAAAACCTTGCACATTTTGACAGAAGTTCAAAATTTTTTTATAGGTAACTTTTGGTACTAACACTAGATCCATAGGGGATGATGCCCTCCCTGTGAGGCATCAAGAACACTTAGACCAATGCCTTCCTTCTCTGTTGCAACCTTGTAACCTTGCTTTGCAACTTGAAATCTAGTACGCTGAAAAAAAACCAGTCTAAAAAATGAAACACTATTCGTTGGTGCCTCCATTGTGATATGGAGTCATTTATTCTTCATCTAATCTACAACACACCAAATCATACTAATTCTGAAAAATAAATGCTCGAGCTGCAAGCTTACTCAACCCGCCCTCTACTTCTAACTAACTAAATTCAAGCTAATAATGTATATACAAATTTTCAAGCTAATAATGTATATACAAATTTCCAATGTAGCCAAGTAATTAACTTATCCATTGACATGATCCTTCTTCTTTCATTTGAAAGCATAATTGTAACTAAGGCAACTGAAAAGCATGAAATATGATAATCTAGAAATCCATACTTACATATATGGAACTCCATTTTTATAAAGTTAAGGATACAAGATCTATGATTCCACACCAACTCCATGTAATTTTCCACAGGGTAAAAAAAAACCTTAAGAGAATACCTCTTCTTGTTTCTCAAAAGGAATGGGTTGCTTTTGTGTGTTTTCAACTCTCACTGCTCAATGGCTGATATTTTGTTTGATGTCTTTTGTACGTACATGTTCAGAAATGACAGACATAAGCTTGTTGATTCCTGGATATTGTTGTTCAATTGTTGGTGATGAAGACAGGATCAACTGCTCTAGTGACTCTTTCTTATCTTTGTCACTGTCTTACCAAAAATCTGATTTATCGTTGTCATTCACAGGGTCATTGCTAAGAGGTTCCAAAGATGCTGTGGTAAAAATCTGCTCCTTTGAATTATCCAGGTACTCATAAAAAATAGGTTGATATTCATAAATAACATGTTGAGAATCCCTTTCTAACAACATATCATCATGGAGACAACTAGAATCTTCTTGACAGATGTGAAGAACAAATGCTTCTACAACAATCTCTTTATTACAAGCATGATTTTCTTCACTAGGAGAATCCTCTTCGTCAGAAAGCATTTTTTGGTTTTCATATGTGGAAGATTTAATAAATTCATAATGCTCACACCAATCTTGTAATAGACATTCAACTGAGAAGATAAGCTTATAGTGTTTATGAAAAACTACATGAAAATATCTCACTGAGGAAATACTGGAAACATGTAAAGATCTGTACCACTGTCGTGCATCACCTTCTAAAGAGTACATGAACATTTTCATGAGGACATTTTCGTGATGAATATGCAGCTGATCCATTCATTCATGAAACTTGATGACGTGTTGTGCAGGATGATGATGATCATCACCTCTAAATCTCGGAAGGCAGCCATGCCATTCATCAATAGTAGGAACATCATTCCGAAAACCAAGAACATCAGCAAAATTAAAAGGAGCAAATCTTTGAGCCAAAATAGCCGCCATCCAAGTATCAAACATCTTGAAATTGTGGAGTCACCACTGGATTCTTTAACCACGAAGTTGCCAGGTGAATGATCTGCAGTCTGTATGTGCCTGACCTTTGTTCACCATCAAAGATCAAATTTGATCGTTGTCGTTCTCCCAGGGAAAATCTTCAATTTCATCCCCGACAACAACGTCAGAATATGTTAGCGCTAGAAGATGCTCTCTGACTGCTGGGAGGGAATGCCTAGATGCTCTCTGACTGAAGGGAGGGAATGCCTAGCACATCTTAGTTATTGCAATGGTTGGTTTGATTGAAGGTGGATCAAGTATGTAGACTAGATGAGGAAAAATAAAAAAAACAAAGTGGGATAAAATATTTGCAGATCAATGACTTAAATCATTAGGCATGGAGTCATGTTAATACCTTATTAATCAAAGACAAAACTACCTATCAAATAATAAATTGGTATTATGGTAGAGGGAAGAAAGAAGAACAAACAAAAGGTAGAACACCCATTGAATAGAAATTCTTTCTGAAAAACATGAATGAAAGAATACTTGACACTAAACACACTAATGATAGGAAATTACAACAAATTCTTTGTTGCTCAGAAATCTAGCATCAGTGACCAGCTATTGATTCTCAATATCAGTAACCAGCTAGTGACCAGCTATTGATTCTCAAATATCAGTAACCAGCTATTGATTCTCCATATCGGTAATCCATTCAAGTAAGAAGAAAGGATAATAAAATGTCGGTAATCCATTCTTAAGGAGAATAAATAACAAAGGAATACAATCTGATATTAATAGCTCTCAGGAATCTTTGATGTTAAGAAATAAACAGGGATCAGCGCTTTGGCTTACAATATAGCACACACAACGATGCCCCTCAAGCCTAAGACTGAAACCCCTCCTTCGACTTCCTCTACTAAACATCTTTTATATTTACGTCGTTACATCAAATTGGATATCAAATCCCAATCTAGTGGATCAAATCCCAACTAAAAATGAAATATTTACAAAAATTACCAATAGATAAGACAAAATCTGTTGGAGATCCATTATTTTAGGAACAAACTGACTAAAATAATCCTACTGCTGACTTGGGACATAGAAAATTTGAAGCTACAGAAATATTGCAGCGCATGGACAAAGTTCTATGTATAATGGCACTGCAATTAAAACTCTGTCAAATTTTAAGCTATCTCGAATTAGCTGCCAGAAATCTGAAGCTGCTGAAATGGAGCTTTGACTGCTAATCTTGTGCCTCGATTGTTGGAAGTCAGGGATTGATACTCATCTTAGCAAATGCTCTGCCATATGGAAGATAAGTTTGCTGGAAAAGTGGGTCTGCATAATAGACTGCTAATTTTGTTCCTTTGAATCTGGGGTAAGCAAAATTAATGGAATTGCTTCTTCAACTGCTCTATAATGTGATCTTAATCATGAAAGGTGGGCTAAAAATATGTCGATCAGGTAGCCAAAACAAGATAATCCTTTAGTTAGCAGTCAAATAAAAATGCACCACATCCTTTAATATGCAGATGTAAATTCCTGTGATGCACACTTTCTTCACCATCGATATTATAACTCTACAAAAAGTCACTAATGCAAGGCCAATGAAGCAGCTTCCTCGCATTCTCCTGGTTCATAAGCCATTCCAGTAGAAAACTAAAGCCCACTGCAGCAGGGCATGTTTTAACAATCCTTTCCTCGCTGCCACGTACATCTGAATTTTTTGACCTAAGTCGAGATATGCATGAAGATAATCTATTTTACCCGACGACCGCTTGGTTGTACTGTCGAATAGTTTAGCAGCTTTGTTGAATTGTTCCTCTCCAATTATGCCAGTGCTTGCAAATTCACTGATTGCCTGGCTAGATTTGAAGGACTCCATTACCTGCCTGAGCATGGGTATGAACGTTCTCTACTGTGTACATGATTTCCATTGAAACCCAGCTTGACACCTGTGCACTTGGCGTTTATTGGTTGGCATTTGGGCGTTCCTCCACAGGCGGGTTTGGTCTTGACACTTGTGTGGTCGAGCGCTTTAACATTTGGACAAGGCACTTGTCATTACATCTTGGCACTTCATTGCTACTGTGCACCTGATCTTCGCCACTGGGCACTATGCCTCTCTCTGTTAGCACGTTCTCTTCATGACTGGAGCTGCTTGACAATATTTGACTGATCTATTGGAAGTTGATCTCGACACCAAGGTTCGAGCTTTAAGACAGCTCAACGCATTTTTCGTTTTGTGTCTATGGACATATCCGACATACAATGGGGCAAAGAAAATTATAGATTTTATATACATTATCCTTTATAGCTTTCTGTTGATTTAATGTGAACAAAATGGTGGCATGTCTCTTTGGCAGTTAATGTGTAAGTTTCCTTTGATGCCTTAGGTGGGTAATGTTGTTGGATTTGGATTGGTATTCTTTGTAATGTTGTGCCTTAGGCTCGTAATGACGTTGGATTTGGATTGGTATTCTTTCTGCTTTAGGTTTTTAATGGTGTTTTACATGTGTAAGTTTGGATTTAATGGTGTCTTATATGTCTAAATTTAGATTTAATGTGTAAGTTTTCTTTGATGCCTTAGGCTTGTAATGTTGTTGGATTGAGATTTTTTGTAATGTTGTTGTGATGGTGTCTTACATGTGTAAGTTTGGATTTAATGGTGCTTTATATGTCTAAGTTTAGATTTAATGTGTAAGTTTCCTTTGATGCTTTAGGCTCTTAATGGTGTCTTACATGTGTAAGTTTGGATTTAATGGTGCCTTATATGTCTAAGTTTAGATTTAATGTGTAAGTTTCCTATGATGCCTTAGGCTTGTAATGTTGTTGGATTGAGATTTTTTGTCATGTTGTTGTGATGGTGTCTTACATGTGTAAGTTTGGATTTAATGGTGCCTTATATGTCTAAGTTTAGATTTAATGCGTAAGTTTCCTTTGATGCTTTAGGCTCTTAATGGTGTCTTACACGTGTAAGTTTGGATTTAATGGTGCCTTATATGTCTAAGTTTAGATTTAATGTGTAAGTTTCCTTTGATGCCTTAGGCTCGTAATGTTGTTGGATTGAGATTTTTTGTGATGTTGTTGTGATGGTGTTTTACATGTGTAAGTTTGGATTTAATGGTGCCTTATATGTGTAAGTTTGGATTTAATGTGTAAGTTTCCTTTGATGCCTTAGGCTCGTAATGTTGTTGGATTTGGATTGGGATTTTTTGTAATGTTGTTGTATTTGGATTGGGATTTTTTCTGCCTTAGGCTCTTAATGGTGCCTTACATGTGTAAGTTTGGATTGGATTTAATGTGTAAGTTTCCTTTGATGCCTTAGGCTAGTAATGTTGTTGGATTTGGATTGGGATTTTTTCTGCCTTAGGCTCTTAATGGTGCTTACATGTGTAAGTTTGGATTTGGATTGGGATTTTTTCTTCCTTAGGCTCTTAATGGTGCCTTACATGTGTAAGTTTGAGATTTTTGGTGCCTTAGGCTCTTAATGGTGTTTTACATGTGTAAGTTTCCTTTGGTGCCTTAGGCTCCTAATGTTGTAAGTTTGGATTTGTATGTTTGATATTTTTGGTGCCTTAGGCTCCTAATGTTGTAAGTTTGAGGTTTTTGGTGCCTTAGGCTCTTAATGGGGTGCCTTACATGTGTGAGTTTCCTTTGGTGCCTTAGGCTCCTAATGTTGTAAGTTTGGATTTGTAAGCTTGATATTTTTGGTGCCTTAGGCTCTTAATGGTGCCTTACATGTGTAAGTTTCTTTTGGTGCCTTAGGCTCCTAATGTTGTAAGTTTGAGATTTTTGGTGCCTTAGGCTCTTAATGGGGTGCCTTACATGTGTAATTTTCCTTTGGTGCCTTAGGCTCCTAATGTTGTAATTTTGGATTTGTAAGTTTGAGATTTTTGGTGCCTTAGGCTCTTAATGGGGTGCCTTACATGTGTAAGTTTCCTTTGGTGCCTTAGGCTCCTAATGTTGTAAGTTTGGATTTGTAAGTTTGAGATTTTTGGTGCCTTAGGCTCTTAATGGTGCCTTACATGTGTAAGTTTCCTTTGGTGCTTTAGGCTCCTAATGTTGTAAGTTTGAGATTTTTGGTGCCTTAGGCTCTTAATGGGGTGCCTTACATGTGTAAGTTTCCTTTGGTGCCTTAGGCTCCTAATGTTGTAAGTTTGAGATTTTTGGTGCCTTAGGCTCTTAATGGTGCCTTACATGTGTAAGTTTCCTTTGGTGCCTTAGGCTCCTAATGTTGTTGGATTGAGATTTTTTCCTTTGATGCCTTAGGCTCTTAATGGTACGTTACATGTGTAAGTTTCCTTTGATACCTTAGGCTCCTAATGTTGTTGGTCTTAATGGTGCCTTACATGTGTAAGTTTCCTTTGGTTCCTTAGGCTCCTAATGTTGTTGGATTGAGATTTTTTCCTTTGATGCCTTAGGCTCTTAATGGTGCCTTACATGTGTAAGTTTCCTTTGATGCCTTAGGCTCCTAATGTTGTTGGATTGAGATTTTTTCCTTTGATGCCTTAAGCTCTTAATGGTGCCTTACATGTGTAAGTTTCCTTTGATGCCTTAGGCTCCTAATGTTGTTGGATTGAGATTTTTTTCCTTTGATGACTTAGGCTCTTAATGGTGCCTTACATGTGTAAGTTTCCTTTGATGCCTTAGACTCCTAATGTTGTTGGATTGAGATTTTTTCCTTTGATGCCTTAGGCTCTTAATGGTGTTTAATGGTGATGCCTTAGGCTCTTAGTGGTGTTGGATTGGGATTTTTATGGTGTTGGATTGAGATTTTTTCCTTTGATGCCTTAGGATCTTAATGGTGTTTAATGGTGTATTGGGATTTGATAAATTATCTCTTAATGGTGTGGATGGTGTTGGATTGGGATTTGATGAATTGGCTCCTAGTGTGGATTGGGATTTTTCGTTTGATGCCTTAGGCGGTGTGGATGGTGTAGGATTGGGATTTGATGAATTGACTCCTAGTGTGGATTGAGATATTTTCCTTTGATTCCTTAGGCTCTTAATGTTGTTGGATTGGGATTTGATGAATTGGCTCCTAATGGTGTTGGATTGGGATTTGATGAATTGGCTCCTAATGGTGTTGGATTGGGATTTGATGAATTTGACTTAAAAAAATTGTGTGTTGGGTTAAATTTCCTTTGATGCCTTAGGCTCCTAATGGTGTTGGATTGGGATTTGATGAATTTGTCTTAAAAATATTGGGTTTGATGCATGAAAAACCCAAAAACACTTTTTTTCTACCAAAATTTAAAAACTCTTTATAAAATGATCTTGGAAAAATGATAAGAACTTGCAAAAGAAGGGGGAGGATAATAAAAAAAAATGGTGTTTTAAAAAACTTCATCAAAGTTCAAGACCCATGGAGTACACTAGAAAACAAAAGGTGGGATTTGGCATTTTTGAACATAATTAAAGAGACCAAATAATTTCTAACAAAAATAACCAGTGAGACTTCATTGAACAATAGTTGAAACTCTAGAGGACTTTGAAAAATATTTATTTAAGAATTCAAAGCTCTGGCAAAATGGCAAAAGACTTGGAGGTTTTGGGAGATTTGATCCAAAATTGGAGAAGAGGTTGAAAACTTTGACGAGATCACGTTTGTAATTTCGTTACAAAAATTGTTTCCTTCTTGCAGTGAAATAACATGAAAATCATTAATACATATCGAGTATGTTGAAAGGAGACCAAGAAAACCTTGCACAATTTGTTGGAAGTTCAAAAAACATTATAGGTAACTTTGTGTACTAGCAATAGGAAACCGAATGACAATAAAGGCCCCCCACCAGATGAAACCTAGTTCCCTAGATCCAATGCAACTGACAGTTCATCCCTTTGAGGCCTAGTTAGAGTTTTATCACGAATTGCAACTCACCTGCTCAAGCCATTCAGGGACATGTTGGAAATTTGGTTCGGGGACATAAAATTCAAACCAAGAAACATAATGGATTTTTGTAACCTCCCACACATATGTTTGGCCGAGGCCCACAACACCATGCTACCTAAAATCACCCAACATAGTTTTATTGAAAATCGACCTCTTGATAAAAAATTGCACTGTGCCTCACTAAGCAAAACACTAGTTTCGAAGATCCTCCAATAATTACTTTTTCGAGAAAATAAATGACAATAGATGGGCCCCACTAGATGAAACTCGATGCCCGATATCCAATGAAAACAATTGTTCGTCCATTCGAGGCCCGGTTAGATTTTTATCGCAAGTTGCAACTCGCCTCCTCAAGCCATTCAGGGACATGTTGACAATTTGGTCCCAGGGCATAATATCCAAACCAAGCATCATAACATAGTTCCATAATCTCCTACATGCCTATTTGGCCAATTCCCACATGACCACGATACCCACATTCTCCTGGCATAGTGTTATTGAAAATCAACCTCTTGATAAAAAATTGCATTGTGCCTCATTGAGCAAAACCCTAGTTTTGGAGATCCTCCAAAAAATGATTTTTCGAGCAACATAATGACAATTTAAGGGCACCACTAGCTAAAATCGGGTGCCTTGGATCCAATGCAACTAACCTTTCATCCATTCGAGGCCTGGTTAGAGTTTTATCGCTAGTTGTAACTCGTCTCCTCAAGCCATTCAGAAACATGTTGGCAATTTGGTTCGGGGGCATACAATACAATCCTAACTGAGAAGCATAATAGAGTTTTGTAAGCTCCTACACATATGTTTGGCCAAGGCCCATGTGACCATGCTACCCAAAATCGCCTGACATAGTGCTCTTGAAAATCGACCTTTTGATTAGAAATTGCACTGTGCCTCACTGAGAAAAACCCTAGTTCTAGAGATCCTTCAAAAAATGCTTTTCAAGGGAATATAATGATAATAGAGGGGCCCCACTAGCTAAAACCCACTGCCCTGGATTCAATGAAACCAACGGTTCATCTTTCCAAATCTCGATTAGAGTTTTATCACGAGTTACAACTCGCCTCTTCAATCCATTCAGGGACATGTTGGTAGTAGACCTAGACCTAAACCATGACCATGACCATGACCTAGACCTAGACATAGATCTAGACCTAAACCATGACCTATACCTATACCTAGACCAAGACCTATACCTATACCTAGACAAATACCTATACCTACACCATTACCATGACCTAGACCATGACCTAGATTATGGAAAGATATGGCATGACAAGGCCATAAAGTTGAGAGATTACTTTTTATTTCTTTGATTTTAAATAAGGCCTTAAAGTTATGTTTTTTTTCTTGCAATCCAAAATAAATTATTGATCAATAATATAATGAGACTACACCATAAGGATGGAACATAACCCTATTTAATGACATCCCTCTCTATGTATATCCTATTAATTATGGTAATCCATGTTTCACAACTATGAAGATACCTAAGATATAGGAATAAAGAGATCTTATGTAATGACATTGAAATTATCATGCAAGAATTTTGATCTAAGATAGATGGGATAACAATTTGTATAATTACATGCTTAATGAATCGTTTGATTGTAATTTTTAGGTATTAAATTTGTTCATTTAGTACAAGCATTATTTTTTTAAGAAAAAAAAAGGTATGATACATGAATGCCATTATTTTCTTATTAAATTAACTTGAAAACAAATTGATAAGAAGTTAATTGAATTTGGAAATAATTTAATGATGTTTATGATTATAGAGACAAATTTCTTATGGGCGACTGAAAGGAAAAAACATTCTCTATAACAATGAAAATAACTATATTTTTACAAACAATTAGTTTTATGAATATCATAATGAAAGTACATTTTAGATGAATTGTGGTTAGACTTGATCTTCTAAAAGGTGTACATGATATACAACCCATTTGAAAGATTGTAATTACTTGAAATTCATAATTACCTTGTTATCAAAAGAGTTGTATATTATCTATGTTATTAAAATATTTTTGTGATATCTATGTGTAAATGTGTATAAGAATATATATGGTTATTGAAATCATTTGAATATTTTGTATAGATATCATATGTTGTATTATATTCTAGATCTAGCCATTGTTTAACTATTCAAACACTTTGTTTATGTTAATAATCAGTTTGGTTTTGTATGAAGTGTAATCATGTGAAAGGAATCAATAATTAGAGGTGTAAATTCAACAAGGATACATACATCATGTTATTATTTTATTGAAAGGTGTTAAGTAAGCATTCAAAGAGTTTGCAATTTGAAGAAGTTTGATTGTTAAATTAGTGAAAATTTTGTGTTTAACCTAGAAGGATATGGAAAGGTTCAAGGATATGAAAAGGAAAGGTATGGAAATTCAAGGCAAGGCATGACATGGCATGACAAGGAAAGGAAAGGCAAGTCAAGGCAAGGAAAGGAAATGCAAGACAATGCAAGGCATGGCATGGAAAGCCAAGGCATGGTATGACAAGGAAATCCAAGGCATGGAAAGGAAAGGAAAGGCAAGGCAATGACAAGGAATGGTATGGAAATGCAAATAATGACACTTGACTATATTGTAAAAATTCTGACATTTTATTTGCGGCGTTATGGACAAAATTGTCCATATTGTCACAAAATAGAGGAAATTAAAAAAAACAATTCATATTGCCCGATAATGTCGGTCTTTCCACGTTGACCTCTCTCTTGCCATATTGACGTCTCTCTTGCCACGTTTTCCACCGGAACATCTCTCTTGCCACGTTTGTGACATAGACGTCGTTCTTGCCACATTTGTGAAGATTGATGTCGCAATTGCGATGTTTTGGAAACTAGGTTTTCCCCTCCAATGGTCACCTTAGTATGTTGACAAAGTCAAAATACTAACAGTCACTTAGTTTTTTTTTACGTCGGAATTGCGACGTTTCAAAATCTATAAATATGTTGCATTTGACAGATGTTGCGACAAGTTTGCTATAATAACGACGCTTTGGGGTCATAGTAGTTAGTGGTTAGAATGTTTTAGGGTGTGATTTTCATGTCATGAGTTATAGGGGTAAATGATTAGAGTGTGTAAAGGGTTAGAATCTATTTGTGACCATCATGAAAATTTCAGTGTCGGAGCATTGAGTACTTGAGAGGTTGGATGCCAAGTGAGTAGTAAAATGGTATCATGAGAAAAGATTCCTTAAGCCTTAATGGAAACTAGTGTGCTAGTTGTAGGTTTAGAACAAGTGTAGGTTATTACGATGGTCAATATGAGTC
>SNQJ01S0019412.1:206334-219907 GCA_010110895.2 Picea sitchensis
TGGTTATATGAACTCATGAAGTCTCATGTTGAGTGTCAACTCTAATTCATTGGTTCTGGTGCGAAGCAGGCAATTTTGTTAGTGTCTTGTTTACACTGTAACATTAACTATGAATATTTAAAATTCAGAGTTCAGTCTCACACTTTTTTTGCCCGTTGCACACCTATTTTGCTTGTCTTGGCTTGAGGATAAATATCTTTGTAAATACTGTCCAATCTGTGGTTACAGAAAATTTGAGATGTGAATGTAAAGCTATTGGGATCAGTGCTTTTCTTACTATGTGCCAAATGATTTTTGATATCAACATGTGCCAGAACCATGCGTGGAACAGTTCTTGTCTCCTTTCCAGAAATATGCTGAAATCCATTAGAAACGGTTGACATGCTCACCAATGAATGAAAATGATAGGTTTATACAGAATAAGTAAATAAGCAATATTGCTCTTAGGAGAATGTGGTCGTTAGAATAATTTATTATTAAATTTCAGTACGTATTACTAATATATTTTTTTGAAATGATGCTTATATTATACATCAAAAAATATGTTACATCAGCATGATTCAGACCCTTCAGTCATGGCAGAAAATAAATATGATATTTTATTTTAATGTGAGATCTGAACCTCATGTCTTTTCTAGAACCCCTGGACTTGGCCTTTAGCTTTGGCTCAAAACTTTGACATAAAATTTTTTTAAACTAGTAATTAAACAAAATTGGGACTTATTAAAGTATAGAGTCACCAACCTGATAAGATGCTATATTCCCATTAAGAAATCCTCCAATGGATTTGACCAAGGAATATGCCTTTCAACTTTGGAAGTATTCAATTCCAAATGATCTTTTTTTTTTCTTTTTTCTACAAAAAATTTCACTTTATATTCATATAGTAAAAATATAAATTGTTCAATACAATGTGAAATCTCAGCAAAAGTGATCGAAAGCAACTGAGAGAGAGGAGATGGTAACAATATATCAGCCTTCGTGAGATAGGATACAAAAAAGTAGCAACCTTTGTGCTCTGATTCAAATACAAAAACTAAGTCCCAGCAAAACCAAAACATAGTTAATAAAGTTCAAGGGACAAGTGGGGGCCTTCATGTTCCCCCACACATTGGAAGTAAACAATTTTCCCCTGAGCCTGATGAACCTGTTTTGATAGAGTGTCAGTTGTTGTATTGCATTCATGAAAGATATACTGAAAAGATATGGAGTGAAAATTGCTTGTTAGTTCGAGAATTCTCTCCTTCCATCCCTCCAAATTGTGAACCTGAAGTTGTCCCTTGCCACATAACCAATCGATGATTATTTTGGAGTCACCATAAACTGAAATCTCCGATAGGTCCAGCCTGACAGCAAGTGTGAATAGTGCCCAAGCTCCAAGTAACTCTGCTCTAGTGTTAATCCCCGGGCCGCAATTAAAATACCATTTAAAAGTTATGAAATATGATGTATTTATAATTCCTCCTGCACCACTATTCTGACCTGAAGTTGAAGCTGCCCCGTCGAACCAACTAGAGACCGCCCTATCAGACCAACCAGTGGGATCTCTAGTCACATCTCGTAGAAGTTGTCTCCTTGGCTTCTTGCGTTTCTTCTCTGTGCAAAAGTCTCTCAGAAAAGATAGAGTTCTATATGATGCTCTCTGAATAGAAGGTATTCCATTCTCAAATAAGACAAGGTTCCTCTCTAACTAGATAATCGAGCAAATAAATACCGGTAAATGAGGAAAGTGGGAATTTTGTTATATCCAGTTTTTAAAACAATCGGAAATGGAGTCACCCTGCCAATTACCTGTGAATTTTAATGTATGCATAACTCTAACCCAAACACCACAGGTGAAGTCACATCCGACAAAGAGATGCATGTTCGATTTTGAATCATTCATACATAAGGAACAGAGGTTGGGGCCTTCAAATCCTCTGCGTTGCAAGTTGTTCCATAGGAGAAGTTTGTTCTCCATAAGAAGCCAGCTGAATAGTTTGAGTTTTAAAGGGCAATCCCATCTCCAAATAGAAGTTCTCCAGCCACTAATCAGAAAATCATGTTTTTTTTTATTCTATGACCTCGTAGGCATTTTTTACTGTGATTTTGCCTGAGCGATCTCCTCCAAGCCAATGAAGAGCATCCGGTCTTTGTGTTAACTGAATTCCACTGTTAATAAGAAACTTTCTATAATTCTGCCACTCTGTAGCAAGTGACCCTCCTAAGTTCAAATTTGTGCAAGTGAGACAATTATGACCAAAAAATCCTAGCCGTGGTAAGCAACAGGCTTGAAATAGAAAATGAATACCACAGTGATTAAGTGCTTGAATCAATTCGTCCGACAAATAAGACGACAATCCCAATCCAAGAATCTGGTCCTTCCCTATGTGGATTGAGGAACCTATACCCGGGCACCAAGGGAGACCATGAACTATCAAATGAAAAGTTTTGGTGAGATATTTCCAAGTCGGAGAGCCCCTAAAGCGAGAAACCAAGTCTAATCTGAGCCAAATTTTGATAGATATAGATGCGCAATATTTGGATTTAATGACTCGATGCCAGAATCCATCCACCTTTAAGGCCCGCCAGAGAGAGTTAACTGCCATAACTTAACTGAAGCTAAAAAGGTTCCTCAACCCCCAACCCCCGAATCTCTTAGGTTTGGCTATAAGATGCCAACTGCACAGATGAAAGCCCTTTTTTCTTCTTTTTTTCCATTCCACAGAAAATTAAAAACAATTTGTCGAATACGGTGGAGAATCGAAGCAGGTATGTTTGCCAAGGCCATCCAGTAGACCGACTGTCTTTCTAAGACCACCTTTGCTAAAACAAGTTTGCCACCCATAGATAACCATTGATTGCACCACTGATTGATTTTGTTTTCATATTTTAACAACATCCAGTTCCAGTCCTCTGCTCTATAAGTGTCTACTTTCAAAATATAACCAAGATACTTAAATCCAGTGGTCATGTTATTAATTGAAAAATTGAAGGTGAGTTTAATAGAATCCAAGGCAGATTGATGTACTCCAAACTGATAGAATGATGATTTCTGGTTATTAATCTGTAAACCGGATGCACTGCAAAAGATAGTCAAGAGATCTTTTATCACCTTCCATTCAAATAAGGATGCCTTGTTCAAGATGAGTAGATCATCTGCAAATAGAAGATGTAGAATTCTAACTACTCTTGAAACATTGATGCCTGTAAGCAATCCTTCTCTTTGTTTATTCTTGAATGCCAAACTCAGACCTTCCATGACTAAGGTAAAAAGTAATGGGGAGAGCGGACAACCCTGTCTGAGTCCCCAGCCACTAATGAAGAAATCAGAAGATTCTCCATTTATGAGAATTGCAAATGTCGTTGATGAGACACAACCCATGATCCATTTGGTTGTATGTAGGCCAAAACCACATTGAAGAAGTACCAATTTGAGATAGTCCCGACTTATGGAATCATAAGATTTTTTCAGATCAATTTTGAGGATCAATGCTTGTAGCCTCTTTCTCTGATGCTGTGAATGCATTCCTGATTTGATCCAATGGCGTCGGTGATTTTTCTTCCTTTTAAAAAGCCCAATTGCTCTTCTGAAATTGAGCGGGACAAAATGGGCCTGATACAGTTAGCTATTATTTTAGAGATGATCTTATAACAGAGATTGCAGAGTGAAATCGGACATAAGTCACTAAAATATGTTGGCCAATTTAGTTTAGGAATGAGAGTTAAAAAAGTTGAATTGATAGATATGTTCACCGAACCAATTAATCTGGTTTCTTCAACTGCATCTAATAAATCATCCGCTAGAAGATCAAAATGGTAAATGTAGAACTCTACTGACCACCCGTCTGGACCAGGGCACTTGTCCTTGGTGAAACCCCATAGTACCTCCAGAATTTCATCTTTTGTACACGGGATTTCCATCCGATGTACCTCCTCTTCAGTAGTCATCCTTGGATAAAGGCGAACTGAGGCAATTTGATCAACAATAGAGTTATTAGAGTCTTTATAGAAGGTGTTGAAATGTCTCACGACTTCTTTCTTAATTTCTTCATGCCCAGTATGTAATTGATCTGATTCATCTTTTACTTCCCAGAGATGTTTTTAATTCCTTCTGAAGCTGCCAAATCTATGAAAATAGGCAGTATTCTTATCTCCATAATGGATCCAAGTAGCCCGACTTTTAAGTCTCAAAAGTTCCTCTTCTGCCTTCAAATTTTTTTTTCTTTCCAATTCAAGATCTATCAGACGAGGATTAAGTTCTATATGAGGGAGGAGTTCTATACTTTCATTTGTGAGCCTGGTTATTTCGTCTTCAATGTTATCCAAGAGTAAATGTTCCTTTTTCTTTTGTTTTGTTATCCACTTTTTGACTTTTTTTTTTAGAGAATTGAGTTTTCCAACCAATCTTGCATGTGCCCTTTCTCCAATCATTTTGTCTGATAGATCCAATCATCTCTGAAAAGGTTGTTGAAGTGCTCATATTTCAAGAGATCCGAATTAAATTTAAAAGGAAATGCAATTGGAATAATGCCAAAATCAAGTTGTAGGAACACAGGAGCATGGTTAGAGATAAAAGGCAAATCAACCCACAATAAAAAACAAGTAGAAAGGTTAAGTAAAGTAGTAGATACAAAGACTCTGTCCAATCTGTTTTGAATACCTTCTGAGCCCAGTCTGTTGTTGCACCAAGTAGGCACCACTTCAGGTGGCTTGACGTCCACTAAATGATGAGACGTAAAAAAATCTCTGAAAAAAGTTGCTTGTGGATCCAATAAAGCTTTTTCCCCCCAAATTTCATCAGAACCGGTAGAAAAATTTAGGTCACCTGCAATGATAAGATTACTAAGGTCCAGTAATCCCTTAGCTTCCAGAAGACCCCAAAAATTTCTTCGACCTGTATTCGGCCCATAAACATTGATCAAATTAAGATCTCTTTTATATGGTAAATGAACACCTAATAAGAGAATGTCGCCTACACAATGAAAAGGTAAGAGATCAAGTATGTTTGGGTTCCAGACCACTAGAAGTCCATCAAACTTCTCCACCGAGCTCACGGCACTAAACATCCAGGTAGGATAAGTGGGAGTAAAATTTTTCTTGCCTTTTCATCATCAACGAGAGTCTCCTGGAGAAATATAATGTCAGGTTTAATATAATTTAGAAGTCTGCCCATGGAGGCTAGTTTGAGGGTACCTCCCACCCCTCTAACATTCAAGGTGAGAAGGATCATGGGTGACCTCGAGCTAGGGCTTTAACTCTAAGCACCCTCAAATCCCAAGAAGAAGAAGGTATGTCTGTAGACAAAGGAGGTAGGTCTTGCTTCTTACAAGAACTTCTTGTCTTGAGAGGTGATAATTAGTTCCCAGGGCCCTCGACCAAGGTAAATCTTTTCCTTGAGTCACCCGTTCAACTAAATGTTCTCCCCTTGGGTCAAAGTCTGGATTAGGTATAATTTATAACCCTCAAAAGGTCTGCAAAGGACTAGGACTAGAACTCTCCGACAGGGGTGGGAAATGTGAATAATCCAAAGGGTCGAAGATGGGTTCCAGACTAGGGGTAAAAATGGTGGATCAGTGAGAGAAGGAAATTTTGTAGAATTATGGGAGGTAGGTAGATGTGGGTTCGGGGAGATAATCGGGATAGAGGTGATAGGTGTAGTACTGGGAGAGGGAACATCAAAAGAAATATCAATAGGTGTTGTAGTAGGAAGGTTTAACCTCGAGGAATGGGGCACAGGAAGGACTGTTGAATCCAAAAAAAAGTTAAAAAGACATTCAAATCCCCAAATGAATTAGGAGAGTTTAATAGGAAATCTCGTTCCCACAATGAGAGTTTGTGAAATAAGCGAGGGCAATAAAATTGTAACTTACGTAGCAGAGAATCAATGTCGACTTCCTGTGGAGTAGCCGTGCTTAAATCTTTTGTGTTGACCGAGTCTCCCATCCCCTCTGGTTCTTCATCCATATACAGTGAGTCTTTGAAGCCCAGTTCTGATGCCTCCTCCTCAACCAAAGTTTCATAGCTACCAAAGAAATCCTTTCGGAGATGTCTTGTTCTATGACATAGCGTACATCGGAAAGGGAGTCCAAGGTAATCTAGGTGTTGTTCCAACACCAGACCACACCATTCAAATTCAATAACTTTCATCAAGCCTGCATGTAGGTCCAACTCAACAAGTATCTGGGCCAAACGCTTATCCAAAGAAAGGAGACAAGCATTGTCAACTTTTAGAAATCGACCCAGTAAATTTCCTATGGCCTTAAGTGCAGTTCTATTCCATAGGTTAAGAGGCAGACCTGGTAGAAGAACCCAGACGTGTCAATGACTGACATACTCTATGGTAGGGTCAAAAGCAGTGCGCCATCTTTTCAGCATGAGACTACCTCCATCGTAGTCCCAGAAGCTAGACAAGATGAGTTATGCATCCTCCAGAATTTTGAAAGTCAGGCCAAACCATCCACAAGGGAGAGTTAGGTAGTCAGGGACATAACCAATAATGGGGAACTAGGTATCCTTCATCCAATATCGAAAGGAAAGAGATCACTTAGATTTGTATGCAAATCTACCTACTAGGACACAAAGGGAGAGGTGACAGTTTTCCTCAAGTCCCACGTCCATGCCAATGACTAGTCGACGATGTACCTTTTTGGGATTCCAGGCTTTAGAAGGAAACCTGTGTCTAGTGTGCTTACRAATCTTAGAAACATGCTGAGGGAAGTCTTGTGTCGTGGTCATAACAGRCTTGTAATGATCATTGATGAAAGAAGAGACTGCTTTAGGAGGATCAGATGCTCTGTTTACTATAACCGGAGAGCCCAGAGTCTGAACCGACTCCATAGGAGAATGAGATACTTCTGAAACATGATTAGTAAAACACAAGTGTGTTAAGTTAATGTGAGCCTGACTTGGTAGATTGGGAGGAGTGCAAGAAGGAAGTAATGAATGCGGCAATAAAGTCTTCACAACATACTTGTTGATTCGTTGTGTATGAACAGATCTGAGGGGACCCTTCTTGTCCTCTCCATCCTCGCCCTTAGTACTCATTATGTGCCTAGCAAGGTAAGGTGCCACCTTGTCTGATAGTCAGATGAAAACAGAAGAAATAAATAATGAAACAGTAAGTGGGCCCCTTCTTTCAGTGTTTAGGACTGACGGAGGATTAAAGCTGAAAGGAAGTATAAGAATCCAGAGGGTTAACCAGCTAAAGGTAAACTAACTGTGACAATCGCCCCACCTAATAGATGAAGTTGTAAAAAATGACAAATAGAAATAGAGCACATATCCAGTTAGCAACTCGATGAAGATAAGACAATGATTAAGAGGTAAGAAGTCAAATACTAAGGAAAAGGTCAGCTAAGTGGGGTTCTGAATAAGTTGTGCTAAAAAAGAAACAATATATTCACCTGAGAACATTCTAAATACTTTAAACAATCAGGTGTGCCTAGAGAGTGGAAAAAATGAGTAATGTAGAAGATGGACCAGTTTCTAAAACTGGCAATCTGCCATGAAAGGAGAAAGCAAGTTTTGAAAATAAGATAAAATTAGATCCCACTCCAAACAACTCCATCCTTGATGTTTCTAAAAATGATCTTGGCTTCCTTACACTCCCAAAATATATGTTTGATAAATTCCCAAATCTGATAGTGTGGATATATGGAGGCTCAAGTGTATGCAATCTCTAGCTTCTAATATGCTCGATGTTATGGAGGAATTCATGTAAACATTGGTTTGGTGACTTTTGGAGATATTTCTACTTACATACTATAATACTAATTTAAGTAGGGAAAGGACAGACTTAGATGAAGGAAAGAGAAAACCTTGTACAAAATATTGAATGCCTTATGCAATGAGCAATAACATCATAACATTCTTTCAATATATGTCTAGTTAACCTCACCTAAGCAAGGCCCCCAAAACCTTTACCCATATGGTATAATGGGTTCAACAAGAAAGTCAATGCTTGCCTTACTGATTATCTAATAGAGTACTGCAAAATTTTCCATTGTCACGATCTTGTACCCATTTGAAATGCAAGCTCTATATTAACTTGATTCAATGAGAATCTTAATTGCAAATAATTATAGAAGAAACCTCATTTTTTGACAATCTATGATATATAACAAGGCCTACTTCCTATAGTGGATACATTATCTTGTTAGAATGGATACTAATACATGGACTTCAATGTTTGATTCTATGAACAGATAATGCACGTAAAGGTTACATTATCTTGCTAGAATGGATATTAGTATGTAGACATCAATGTTTGATTCTATGAAAAGATAATAAATAATAATAAACTCCAAGGACACAACCAATTGTTACACAATTTATTGTCAAAAGTAATAATAATAAGTAATAAATTTATTGTCAAAAGTAAACAACTATGCTTATGTAACACAGTGAAAAGTTTTATTTTTGCTTATGACCATGAGTCTTTTAGAGTGTTCAAGACATCATCGACATTAGATCTTGTTTCCTCAATGATTTTTGTAGCCCACTTAGGACAACGAGTTTCTCCAACAAAAAGTAAGCCTTGCAGGTTGACATTTAGTCTGTTGACTATATGAAGCCTTGCAGTTTGACATTTTGCTAGCTCTAACATTTTTATTCATTCAATGATCAGAAATATCTTATCGGGGAGGCTTCATGCAGGATATGCCAGGAGAGTTTCAACACCTCAATAAATGGTCAGTGAAGTTTTTTGTGTTTTCCTAAGGTTATTTTTATGTAGTATTATTTTTCACAAGTGACTTTTCTACTTTTGAGCCCTTACTAAACATAATATCTTCTCTTGGATTAATTGGACTTGATAGTATTGAGCGAGCCCATTGATGTGTAATCTTTCTGAACCATATATTTTAGTGTTTGGGTTTTGGCACATGACTTTTTTTAGTAGTGTAGTTAGATCAACTGAATAGTTGGTATTTATAGAGGTTTGAATTATTGAACAAAGGTCGTCCTTATTGAATTGGAGGAGAGAGATTTAATATGCAATGGAGTAATAAATAGCTCTATGGATGACTTAGCCATTTGTATTTCTGAAAATGTTTGCAGGTATTCTGAATGGATTGATGAATGTGAGCGTGTAAATAATTATGGCTAAATGGACGCATCTACAAACTTAGATAACATATCGCGTATATATTGAATATAGTAATTCGATATATGGATGTTTCTTTTCCTGAGATTCTATCAGAAATCTGTGAGACCATCTGTAGTTTGGATGTGCACCTTCCTCATAATGTGCAATACAGGAAGCCATTTGAACAAATTCACAATACTCTTCTTTGGCATGTCATGTTCTTGGATCATGTTTGAAAAATGACTGATGTTCGGTCACTTAATATATCTACTACACGGATTAACTGTGTATATGACAATTAACATTGGTTGTTATCTGAAACTAGATGGATTAGTTGTGTATATAACAATAACATTGGTTGTTATTTGAAACTAAACTTGGAATATATATGTGTTCTATATATGTAGGCCAAATCTGCTATAGTTGTTGAAGTATTTAAATTTATCTTTTTTCGCCCCTTGTTTTGACCGAGTATTGGGATATTGAATTTTACATGGTTTGGCATTTTCAAATGTCTTGGCATGAGAGATTATGAGATTTATATCTGGAGTCCAAATCTGTTATGGTTGTTTCAAATTGCTACAATTTGCATTCTATGAATTTGCTCTTCTACTCAATGTATATATATATATATAACACTTGCATTCTATGTGTGAAGTTGTTGTGCTAGCCAAAGGATACAAAGCAATACCTGCAATGACTTCAAGTTGTATTATTCATGATATAATGTTTTGCTAAATGTCAAACAAATTGTCAGAGTTTTTAGTGAAGGCTCTAGAATTTATGTTGCTCAACTATCTCATTGGTATATAGGATCTTGTATTGGATGGCACTTGTTTCGACGTACCCAAGAAAGTACAGTATTATTTTGATCCTATCTAAAAACAAAGACTTACTCTCTAGTATATTTTTGTAGTCTTATTACACATGATTGCACTTGAGCTTTTGGACTTTAGCTCAACAATTGTGAGTTCGTGTGATAACACACCCGAGACATATCCTAGTGATCCTAAACCTCATTAGACAAGACCCCCTTTACCATTGGAAGTTAGTCCTCCTCCTCAACCAACCTTGCCCAAGACTGATGATATAGATTTAAATATTGATATGTCTAGTATCTTAGCAAAGGTTAATGTACATGTCCCTCTCAGTATTGATATTGTATTTTTTTTTAAATACCTACAACACAGTCGCTATTGCGACATCTTGGAGTGTCTCTCCCACAGCAACCACGTCGAAGATGATACCTCTTAACGTCGCTCTTTCCATGTTCTAAACATCTCTATTGCCACATTGAATATGTCGGTCTTGCCACATTCAAGATGTTGGTCTTGCCACGTTCAAGATGTTGGTCTTGCCATGTTCAAGATGTCTCTCTTTCCACGTTCCAGACGTCGCTCTTTCCACGTCCAAGACGTCTCTCTTGCCATGTTCCAGACGTCTCTCTTACCACGTTCAAGACGTCTCTCTTGCCATGTTCAAGATGTCAGTCTTGCCACATTCAAGACGTCTCTCTTGCCACATTCCAGACATCTCTCTTGCCATGTTCAGGATGTCTCTCTTGCCACGTTCAAGATGTCGGTCTTGCCCCATTCAAGACATTGGTCTTGCCACTCCAAGAGATCGCAATAGCGATGAAATATATGTCGTCAGAAAAGAGACGTCATGTGAAACGATGTTTGAGGGGGTCCGTTGTTTGTCGTTCTCCCGACAATATAAAGTGGCAATTGCATTGAACGCGTCGTAGAAATTTGACCCAAATGTACTAGTGTGGCTCATTACCCCTTAACTGGGGAATATTACATTAGTAATGTTATTTTATTTATGTCGGATTTATTCCATTAGTTGTAATTATACCTCCTAGTCTCCTATATATACCAAGGAGACATTTTCATTTTGAATCATCTTGTACTTGAACATTTATGTGGGGTAAAAGGAGGTTGCCCCCTCGAAGAGGATTATTATATGAAATTATCTCTTTTTCAAGGCGTTGAGTACTTATTCTGAGGTTTTTCTATGCTATATTGATATTTGGTTCTTAACATATGGTATCAGAGCTCAAGGTCTTGGGGTTTCGCTACTACATCTAAGACACCTTGGAATTTTCACTATAATTGTTTTTCTACAATGTTTCAAAAGGAACGACTTGGTGGATATTTAGTAGACTGACCAAGGTATGTTGGGTTAAAATTTAAGCTCCTGAGGCCTTATAATTTCAGAGATACAACCTGTGCAAGTTAGGGTTCTGGAATCATCATGAACTGTGTCATTGCGGAATTTTCGCTATAATTTTTTTTTTTGTAACGTTTCAGAACCTGAACTCCAGAGGATATTTACAGAAATTATTTAGGTATCTGTGGTAAAAATTTCATCTTCTGGGTAATCGTACATTTTTATATACACCCTGTGGAAGATAAGGTATCTGACTAGTCCTATTGACTAGTCTCAAGAAGGTGTTCCAGGTAAAACAATCATAACTTATTCCTAGAGTATCCAAATTGAGTGAGACTAATTGCATTGGATAGTTGACAGTCTGTAGTATTTCTGGTACAAGTTTTAGAATTTTATATCAATTATTTTTTGTGGGGAACGCTATACAAGTTATATCTTCTGGAAAGGCAAAAAATCAGAAAGTTGTGGGGAAGTTACTATAAATTCCATTTGGCACATCCAATTTTGATCAGACCTATGGAATTGCAAAGAAGAAATATCAAAGAACTACAAAAAATAAAGTTTCATACCCATAAGGGCTGAAACTTTGGATACACAACAGAAGAAATATTTTCTAGCAGAACCACCTCAAAATCAAGGTTCAAAAGTGATACCTGGCCAACATGCCACCCAAAAAGGGAACTTCTACACCAAATAAGCCTCCAGAAAATCCTACATGGACTCTTGATGAAGGTGAATAAATGAGTAGGGACATAAATGATTTACAAAAGAAGTTAGTAACAAAAGATGAAGTACAAGAGATGATGGATTCAACGGAAGCTAAGTTTGAGGCAAAAAATAATAAGATGGATGGTTTAAAAGGGGAAATCATGGAAGGATTGAAAAACTTCCTGATAGAGAGAACACCTAAAAGTGGAAATGTATCCCATGAAAGTCATGACGAGGACACAAGGAAGGTGAATCCAGAATGGAGAAACTCCAACTTTGGGTTGAAGACCAACCACGTTCCTAAGATCGATATGAGGAAGTTTGATGGCAATGACCCAATCACATGGATACTTCAGATGGAGCAATTCTTTGATCTACATAATGTTCCACAAACACAAAAGGTATGAATTGCTTCTTTATATTTAGAACCCAATCAATTTGTATGGTATCGATGGCTTTGTTCTCGCAAATCACTCGTCACTTGGACAATTTTCACGGAAGAAATGATAGCACACTATGAGGATACAAGGAGAAATACCTTCTTTATCCAATTGATAAATCTCAAGCAAAAGGGTTCAGTTACAGAGCACATTGAGAACTTCCAAAGATTGAATATAAAGGTAACATAAATTCGAGATGAGCACTTGATTGATGTATTCATGGGAACTTTAAGGGATAAGATTCAACATGAGGTTCGCCTTTGGGAACCCAAATCATTGGAGAATGCATTTAGGGTGGCAAGAAATGTTGAAAGTAAAAATATGGCTATGGCTACTATAACGACCAATCCTAACATCTATAGAGAGAATAATGCTCCTTATTCTAAAACACCTCAACCTACAAGGTTAACACCTCAACAATTGGAGGAAATAAAAGCAAAAGGTTTATGCTTTAATTGTGACAACAAGTACAGTAAGGGACATAAGTGTTGTGAGAATAAATTATTCTACATAGATTGTGAAGAGGAAGAAGAACAAGAACAAGAACCATCTCAAGATGAAAACGTAGAAGCAATTTCGTCTGAAGAGTTGATTCCCATGATATCATGTAATGCATTGGCTGGAATTAGCACTCCTCAAACCCTTAATATCGAAGGATACATCAAAAAGAAAAGGGTAATAATCCTAATTGATTCTGGTAGTACTCATAATTTCATTCACAATAAATTAGCCAAAGATCTCAATTGCTTTGTATATCCAGCGCCAGAGTTCCAAGTAATGATTGCAGATGGAGGAACTATCAATTGCTCAGGAAAATGCAATAAGATCAATCTTACTATGGGGGAATATGTAATTAATAGTCAAATGATTTCTATACCCATGGGTGGTGATGATGTTGTACTAGGAATCCAATGGTTACAATCATTAGGAATAGTGTCTTTTAATTTTCAAGAACTTTTCACGAAATTTTCATTGGAAGGAAAAGAAATTGAGTTAAGAGGTATCACAGGGAAACCCATTAAGGTGATAAGCTCTAATGGCATGACAAAATTTTTGAAAAAGGGCCATCAAGGCATTATTGCACAACTATGTTCACTAGATGTTCAAACATCTAAGCCATCTATTCCTCAAGATCTCCAAGAGATCATTGATAAGCATTCCAAAGTATTTGAAGATATTCCCAAAG
>SNQJ01S0019412.1:219917-230074 GCA_010110895.2 Picea sitchensis
ACGAGTCCAAGGACAGAAAACTCGAAGGTTTTTCAGGATTATAGAGTTTGGAAAAACACTTAAAAGAGAACTCTCTCAGTTCCTTTTTCGTACAGTAGTCCAACGAGACCGAAAAAGGGTTAAACTATCGCTCGAAAGACGCCATTTCTGACCTTTTAACGAGTGTGAAAGGAAGCAAGATCACTCGACAATCTTTTCATATTTAGAGAGTCTGAAAAGGGTTTAAAGGAGACTCCAGGGGGGTTCCTTTTTCATGTGTTCGTATCTGTACGGGTCCGAAAAAGAGATAAAAGTTTACCCAGTTACGTTCTCATATTGTTGAGCTCGAGAACGAACTAAGACTATGCTCATAAGTGCGACAAGGTGAATAACCGATCAGGACTGCCAGGAAACCTGCGATGCCAGAGCTACAAACCAGAGTTTAGTGAATCCATTACATCATTAGAGAAACCCAAAAATGACCATACCTTATAAAAAATGAAATTTCATAAATAACAATTGATTTGAAAATGCATTTACCATTTCATTTGCAAGGATTTTTGGAGTAGTGGAGAATCTCATTTTGAAGCAAATCTTGTTTTTCTCGCTGTCGAAGCTACGATCGATCATTTCGCTCACCGTTCAAACCAGGTAGTTGTTCATCCTTTTCTCTTTCAATTACATGGTTTCAAATTGATTTTCATGGCATTATTTATTAAAAACACAAAGCCCTAGGTCGCCCCTTTTTGAACCAAATCGGCCTCTTTTTAAAAATTAATAAAATAGGGGGATTCTTTTACAAAAAATATGTTAGAGAAGGGTTGTTAGGATGTCTAAACCCTTGCAATCGATTGGACCGATCATTTTTAGTAAAAGAACTCATAAAAATTCCCCCCAATTTCCCACGCAGCCCCCAAAGTCGTTTTGCATTTTTAAAACGTTTTTATCATTACTTGACAAATGTTAAAGGGCGTGGTGGTTAAAAAGAGTGAGTAGTTTCTTTTAGATGACATGGGCATGTTGTTTTATGTTTTAAAATGCTTTTTGAAAATCGCCGAAATTACCAAAACATGAGGAATAATGAAATTCTCGATTTTTTGTTTTGTAGGTATCTTCGGCAATCATGATTGAATGGAAAGAGAGGGAACATGAGATGGATGATTTAGCCTCTCTACGGAGTCCTCGTACGTGGGTCGCTCTGCGGGCTTTTGGCTTGCTCAAGTTCTTCAAGTTACAAAAAATGAAGAGAGAGGTGTTATTACTTGAGCATATGATTGGCCTTTAGGATGTCACGGAATAGGGATTCCGTATCGGCACACAACTCCTAACCATTGAGTTGGAAGATGTGTACTTTTTGATCGACCTCTCGAAAAGAGGGGTCCCCATATCTTTCACTGGGCATAGGGCATCACCTGAACAAGTGGACGTGTATCTGGCACGCCACTGCATCCCGGGAGCGAGGTTGGTAGGGGGCAGGATCCCTATCAAGGATATACGAGATTTGCCTCTCCGGTCTATATTATTCACTATCACAAGCGTGACCGGAAGCACTAGCGCTCATCTGGCGTCGAGATCACGGGTGGCCTATGGTGTTCAGTGTTTGGAACCAACATTGTTTAATTGGAGTGCAGCGTTCCTTCGGAATGTGAAGGAACAGATCTCACGGTGCAGGACTGGTCAGAAACAGTTCGGCTATGGCTCATTTTTTGTCTCTTTTTTCCTAGAGAGCATCGCTCAGATGCATCCTCAGATAGCANGGGGCAGGATCCCTATCAAGGATATACGAGATTTGCCTCTCCGGTCTATATTATTCACTATCACAAGCGTGACCGGAAGTACTAGCGCTCATCTGGCGTCGAGATCACGGGTGGCCTATGGTGTTCAGTGTTTGGAACCAACACTGTTTAATTGGAGTGCAGCGTTCCTTCGGAATGTGAAGGAACAGATCTCACGGTGCAGGACTGGTCAGAAACAGTTCGGCTATGGCTCATTTTTTGTCTCTTTTTTCCTAGAGAGCATCGCTCAGATGCATCCTCAGATAGCACTGGCAGTACGACCAGTGGACGAACCTTAGATGGAGAGGTGGACTAGTCTGTCCCCAAGGCTATTTTCGGAGTCAGAGTTCCACTTTACTGGTGATTTCTTTGCCTGGATGAGACGACAGTACCTCTAGATAGAGGACTTCCCTTACGCTGATGTGGAATTTCATGGGAGTATGGACTTGATTTTGCCCGTGGGGGAAGACTGGGACGAGTCAGGTAAGAGACTAAGCCATACCTTGTCTAGTTTTTGTTTTTTAAGTTTTTAATGTATATGTATTTTTTTGGGTGTGTAAAAGAGTTTTAACAGATGTTTTGTTTCCAACATGCAGACAAGGGAGCAGTGTGCCCGGTTGATATACCAGTACCAGGGCGTCGTGGAGGCGCCCCAGTCGCAGCAGACCCAGCTGTACCGGTTGTGGGTCTCCGGGAGGTTGAGAGGAACCTCCAAGGCCTTACGATGGGTATCCCTCCTCTGCGGAGGGGGGATGTGCCTTTGCATATGCAGCGGCACACTGTAGGAGTACCAGAGAATATCAATTCTCTGTTGAGGTGCGTAGTGCGTGCAGTAGTGTGTTACTCACAGCACAACGCAGTGCGGGGATATTAGAGTCTCTCCCCGTGATCATGTTTTTTGTATGCCTTGTCAGGCGTTGTTGTATGGGTGAACAGACCCAATATTTTGCTCTTCTACACACTTTTTTGATGTAATACAAACATTTCAGTCACGCCATATATATATATATACAGTTTCGAGTTTTTATGATGCCAATGATTTGTACATGATGATGTCCGTGATGTGTTTTAATTTACATGTAATGTACAGTTTTTCTTTCCTTGAATCTTATGTGTGGGCGAGATACCGATCCATGATATAATTAGCTAATGAATCCGAAACACTATTGAGTTCTCTTAGAATGTGTCTATATTCGATGTAATCGAACATTCGTGCGAGACAACGAACTCGCAAGTGTAGGCGTAGCAGGATAGGACTATGGATAGCGTAGATGCGGTTGAGTTGAAAAACCACCAGTTGGGAGTCTAAGTAAATAATGATGCGAGAGATACCTAGAGAGGAAGCTTGGGTCAACAGTCCAATGACAGCATGATATTCTTCYATATTGTTGGTTGCTGGTCCTAAACAGATGCCTCTTGAACTCACCAGCTGGTCAAATTGGTAAATAAMCCAAGCTGCTAAAGAAATGTTCCGGGTATGTCGGCTAGCGCCATCCGCGAACCACAAAAATATAGGAAAGGAAGATGTCATCTGCACATGAAAACACAAGCACATACATGAGTGGCAATAGTAAAGACTCGAGCATGCGAAAGAAATAGACACACCAAAACTAGATACAATAATGTACAAAGTACAAATGCTAGGCGATCTAGGCATAGTACTTCTTAAGGTAAAGCCCGTTTCGAGGCTCTCCTAGGGAAATTCCTTCATGATCAACTAATTTGTAGGCACCTTTATGTAGGACACATTTTACGATGTAGGGACCGTGCCACATGGGTTCTAACTTTCTTGTCCCCAATTTATCATGATCTTGGTCATAAACAAGGACTAAGTCTCCTTCCGCGAAAGTCCGAGGGTGGACGGATTTGTCATATTGACTTTTAATTCGTTTTTGATGTGCCTCATTGGCGAGAGCAGCATCGGGACATGTTTCGTCCAGTTTGGATAGATACAAAAATCGTTCTTCTTCAGCAGAAGTATGGGGAAGGAGTTCTACTTTTAGTTTGAGTGATGGAATCTCACACTCGATCGGTAGGATGGCTTCAATGCCATAGACCAACTGGAAACGAGTAAATCCAGTTGAAGTTTTCACAGAGGTGCGATAGGCCCAGAGAGTGGAGAAAAGTTGTATATGCCACGATGTTTTGTTTTCCCTTACCATGTGTTGGATCATGGTTTTTAGGACTTTGTTGATGGCTTCAACTTGTCTGTTTGCTTGAGGGTAGTAAGGGGATGATTTTTCATGGCGAAAACCCAATTTGACATGTAACTCGCTCATCATCTAGTTTTTGAAATGTGCACCATGGTCAATGACAATGGCACGTGGTACACCAAAACGAGTTATGATGTGGTTGAAGAGGAATAGAGTTTTCGTACGACCATCATTCAGGAAGGTAGGCATAGCCTCAGCCCATTTGGTGAAGTAGTCGACGACGACGACGATGTAACCGTGCCCCCCGGCTGAGGTAGGCTTACACTGCATGAAATCGATGCCCCATTTGGTAAAGGGGCCAATGGCGATAATAGGGTGTAGTGTCATGGGGTGGGTGCGTGCCTTCTTGTTAAAGATTTGGCAGGGTGGGCATTTCTTGACAGCCTCGATACAATCTTTGAAAATCGAGGGCCAAAAGTAGCCGGCACGTAGGATTTTTTGGGCTGTGGCCATTCCAGAGAGGTGACCGCCACAGGCGTCAAGGTGACAATCGTTCAAAACGCGTTCAGCCTCCTCGTGAATCAGACATCGTCGAAGGATGGTTTCGATGCCACGACGATACAAAGTGTCATCGAGGATGATATAACGGTGAGAGTGGTGATGAATGCGTCGACGCTCTTCGCGAGAGATGTTGGTTTGAAAACGTTGTGTTTGAAGGTAGAGGAGAATGTCTCCGTACCAAGGATCAGAGGTGTTGATGAGGAAGAGAGATTCATCAGGGAGAGAATCTCTAGGTTCGATGTTTTCATCGGCACGAGGGAGAGCACAGATAAGCTCGCCAAACACCAGGGATTTTTTGTCTTTAGCCTTTGTAAACTCGAGATTGAATTCTTGAAGAATAACGATCCATTTTGAATATTTTCCCCCAAGTACTTGACGTGTCAGAATGTGGTACATGGGGTTGGAGTCTGCGATTACCATGGTGGTGCGTAATAAGATGTAGTGAAGGAACCTTTGGACAGCGATGACGACTGCCAGAGCCAGTTTCTCAACATGCGAATATCTGAGTTTGGGACCAGATAAACTCTTGCTCAGATAATAGATCACATGTTCTTCGTCATTGGGGTCTTCTTGGACTAACACCATTGCAATGGTGGAAGTAGAAGCGGCCAAGTAAAGGATATAATCCTCGGTATATTCGGGGGGATGTAACAAAGGTGCATGGGTCAAAGCGTGCTTGAGAGCGTCGAATGATCGTTGAGCTGTGTCATCCTAGATGAAAGGGACGTTCTTTTGCAGTAACTGCATAAATCCTTTAGTGATCTCGGCATAGTTGCAGATGAAACGGCGAAGAAAGTTTGCTTTGCCTTGCAAACTTTGGAGTTGGGTTAAATTGGTGGGTGAAGGTAAGGCTAAGATGGCCTTAATATTTAAGGGATCCACCCTGATCCCATCTTTGGAGACAATAAAACTGAGGAGTCGACCGGATTCGACAGCGAAAATGCATTTGTGTGGGTTCATATGAATACGGTAGAACCTACATCGCAGAAAAATTGCGCATAAATGATCAATGTGATCGGATCGATTTAACGAATGTGCAGGTAAATCGTCGAGATACGGTTCTGATATATGTTTGATATCATGAAAAGCGTACGACATGGCTCGTTGGAAAGTGGCTCCAGCATTTTTAAGGCCAAAAGGTAGCTTTCGGTAGGCGAAAGTTCCCCAAGGGCAGATGAAGGTTGTCTTGTGTTGATCTGTAGGCAAGATTTCAATCTGGTTATATCCAGAAAAGCCATCCATGAAAGAAAAGATTATGCTCCTTGCACAATTATCGATGATCTGATCGATGAAGGGCATAGGGTAGTTGTCCTTAGGACAAGCTTTGTTGATATCTCTATAGTCAACGCAAACACGGATGGTCCCTTGTTTCTTGGCAACCAGAACAAGGTTGGAGACCCATTCGGTTAAAGGGACGGGATAGATAAAGCCAGATTTTAGAAGTTTTTCAACTTTTGCCTTTATAGCTGCGATTTTCTTGGGATGAACCGGGCGAAGCTTTTGCCTAACCAGTTTCGCGTCAGGGTAAGTTTTGATTTCGTGTACGACGATGGAAGGGTCGATCCCTGGCATTTCATCCTAACTCCACGCGAAGACATCGCGGAATTCCTTGAATAAAGCAGTGTAAGAAGCCACTTCGTCGGGTGTGCAGTTAGCACCAAGGTTGATGTTTTCCACGACACCTTCTTTGATTGAAATGTCAATCATGACCGTAGTTGAGATGTTACCCATCTTCCCCTCAGAGAGAGTATCTTGCGTGAGGATAGGAGATTGCGGAGCTTCGGTAACATCGGGGTGGAAGACAGATCGTATGTCTTGGATTTTTTCCAAACGTGGAAGAAAAGAGGATCGATGGTGGTTGTCATCCCATGGTAGATCGTCAATGCTAAGCATTTCCATGATAGATTCGTCCGAAGGAAAATTTTGGGAAATGTAATCAACGGCGGATGATAGGGAATCTAACCACGAGGGCACCGAATAAGTATCGGGTGCCAATGAATGTGAAGTGTTTGAAGAGGGAGAAGCATATTGAATAGCTACGTATGCGGCCTCGACTGGGCTCAGTGGCATTGTGTCCCCGAGCACATCGAATTCCAAAGGACTAGGCACAACCCAAGGGTCTGATGATTCCAAGGATTGATAAGGCATAGTCGAAATCATATTGACGGCGACAATATGATGTGCGGTAGGTGGAAGTGGTGTAGGGAAGGTCTCCCAGAAAAGGAATGTTGTTGGTAGCAGGGATGCGAGCATCGGGTGTCCAAAAGTCGAGTTGATCAATGGTAACAATTTTGTCTTGATGGGGGAATTGTACACATCGAAACACCGACGAGGCGATGGTAGTCATCGCGTAGAACCAACTTCTTCCAAGTAGTAGGTTGTAATCGAGGGGGGCATCGACCACCTCGACGTCAACAGTAACAGTTTTTCTGCCCAGCTGAACGACTAAGGATTGCAATAATCCATGAGGATGAAAACCTCGTCCATCAAAGGAACGTAACATGGTAGCGGATTTGTTAAGGGCATGTGATTTTAAGCCTTTCCAACAGGCTAGAGACATGACACAGGTGGAGGCTCCCTCATCCAGAATAGTCTGGTGGATTTGTCGATTGTGAACAACCACATCGATTTGGAAAGCTAGCTGGTGGGAGAGTCGCGGTTGATGATCATCCAGATTAAACATGAGGTAGTTTGATGAATCGGGATCGAAAGCGCGAATAGCATCTAAGAGCGTTCTACGTTGGTTGGGACAGTGTTGTAGAACTTCCAAGGCGGGCATGGCACACGGGGCTTGGGCCAAATCTTCTACGATATTGTAGTTTTGGGCAGCTCGTGAATTAGGATTGAATGTAGATTTCTGGATGGTGCTCTTAGGAGGGCGTAGGATAGAGTCAAAAGAGGGTTTCTCGATCTGGAGTGGCCCGGATGGAGGTCTAACAGATGGAGGATTGACGGTGGATGGTAACGGGTCTGTCGAAGAACCGTTAGCGATCTTCGGCTTGTCAGGTTTAACTGGCGTGTCATATGTCGCAGAGTGAGTTGTTAGATTAACTCCGTTAAACATGTAAATGTGGGCACTTGTCGAGGCCTCATCATGGGGTTGGTTGGAACTTCCCCCCGGCGTGGGGGTTTGTGCAACCAAAGATTGTTGCTGCGGAAAAGGCTGAGTGAGCACGACGGGTTGCAAATTTCCTTTGAAAAGTTTGGCCACTTAATCGCGATGTGGGCAGTCTCGAGTGTAGTGATCGTCACCACAAATGAGACATGGGAATTTTGGTTTTCGTTGTGGTTGTTTTCCGACAGCAGGGGTTTGCGGTTGGGTCTTGGGTTGCTCATTGTTGTTCTTCTTCTTTGGTTTGTTTCTCGCTTTCTTCTTTCCCCCAAGTTGTTGTGAAGGGGTTGACTGGACCGCATTCACATCATAGACCTGAGTTTGAGGTGGGGTAGAAGAGGGTGCATTTGAACTGGGAGCGGTCGTGGAAGCGGGCCGCTGGATTGTTCCAGTAGACTGAGTAGTAGATTGAGTTTTGACGGAGCCAATAAATCCATCCGCATGCGAAGCAATCGATGGTTTGGATGGATCGTTAGTGGCATGGGTAGAGTTCGGTATCAACTTGTATAGAGTATCGGATTGTGAATAGAATAGGTCTAAGTACTGAGCTCGGGCGATGGCTTCTTCCTCAATGACTACGCCACCCATGGCAACATCACGAGCTATCTAGGGTAATAGTGATTTCGTGAACCATTCTACTAACAATTGGTTGGGAATGACTTCTTTGATTAGCCTTCATCGTCGTCTCCATTCATGGATATGATCGGAGATATGTATGGAAGTTGTCTGACGAAGAGAGGTTAATAGTTCAGTACCCGTCTCGTATCGAATGGGTAGTTGGAAATGTGTGAGGAAGGACATGGCAAGGGAGTTGAAATCGTGAAAGGATGCGCGTGGTAATTCAATATACCATTTTTCTGCAGAACCCTCGAGCGTTCGTTGGAAAAGACGCAGACGAATCGAATCGTCCATGAGGGAGTTGGATGAACACCACAAATGGAAGGTCATCACGTGATTGTTTGGGTCTTCCCCGGGCTTTCCGTCGAATTTCGAGATATCAGAAGGAAGTTTAGCTGGAATGGTTGGCCAAACCGGGGAATGATAAATGGGATCATTCATTAACCGAGACAAGTCTGGAAGGTCCAGAGTGGCTAGAAAAGGTAATTGTCGGTTAACCTGTGGGTAATGTTGGTGTGGCAGAGGGACACCAGTGGGGCCCAATACTGGGTTATGTGGATAATTATAACTTGTGGGCCCTCTCATGTGAGGTTGGTTTTGACCAAGGTACATAGGATTTGAGATGTTTTGAGAAGTGTTTGTGAGCGGAGGATAACCGGATGGGTTTTGTGGATTATAGGGTGGGTTTAGCATTTGTCCATAAGGGGGTTGTTGCGGAGTCTGGACATTTTGTCCCGTGGATGCATGTGGGTTTCCTTGAAAAGGGACGCTCCACGGATTGGGTGCGGCAGACACATTTTGTCCTTGTGGTTGATGGTGTACTCCGGATTGAGGCTACCCCCGGGCATGAGGGTGCCCCACGAATGGAATTTGTCCTCCGGTGGGAGGATGCCCCCCAGCATTAGGGTTCCCTCCGAATGGGATTTGTCCTCCGGAGGGAGGATGCCTCCCAGTTTGAGGTAGATTTCCCGGGATCTGAGAGCCAGACGTAAATGACTGATCGATGCCACTGATCGGGTTAGGACCACCAAGGCCAGTCCCTTCGGTTTGTTGGATAGGTATGGAACTTCCCGACATAATTTGGGTAGTGGTTTGGGCAGTGGTGGTAGCGGAAGCGTTCAATGCCCTGAATCCAAAAGGGAGTGTAGGTCTCGGTGTTATAGGTGTACCAATCGGGGATTGATTAACTACCGCATTCCCGGCGGGGATGGTCGAAATGTGCGGGGCCATTGTTGAATGGGTCGTCTGGAGGGGAATAGTAGACCTTGGGCCAACGGACGGTATGTTCGGACCAACGGTTGGTGTGGCCGTAAAAGTGGTAGTACAGGTGAAGTGATTTGGGGGTACAGTGTAGGAAAAAGGTGTATCGGCACCTTCCCCTGTTCCATAAAGATCTCGCACCAAGCGTGGTGGACTCCGAACAACGTCTGCAGTCCAAAAAGGGTCACTGGCTAAAGGGTTTTGAGAATACCCGGCTGGAATGTCAGAAGGATTTATGACAACAAATTTTCCAGCGGAATTAAGGTGGAGGATCTGTCGTTCGTATCCCTCTGGAATGCGATAAGCTTCCGGAGATTCTGAGACAATTCGAAAATTCTCCAAAGGAATGGGAACTTCTTCCTGGGAAGTTGTAGTAATATGAACCTCGCTCTGTTGAGGGGATTCTTCCATAGAATGAGGGGGTAAAGGGGTGTTTCCTTCCATATTTTCTAGAGGAAGTCCCTGTAGCCTCCGCGAGCGGCATGGAGGGTCGATGTTGGCGGAAAAGAGTCGGCGAAAGAAATCTATGGCCAACTAACGAAAAGAAACAGCACACGCTAAAAAAATCTAAGAATCACAACCAAGCAAATAGGACCTTCTTTTGATGACCGTACTAGTTGGTGATGAAATCCAACGTCGCGTGATCAAGTCCAGAAGGGGCGGGGATAGGGTGGAACAGTTACAATGGCGACCTGCTTA
>SNQJ01S0019412.1:230124-246355 GCA_010110895.2 Picea sitchensis
GAACGTACGGGCAGGGTATCAAGCCCGAAATCAACTAAAAGGCTTCCACACAGTAATTGTGGATTTACCTCAAAGTGATCCCCATAATACGATCCGACCACCACAATCAGTTAAACCACGGAGGGTTAGTCCCCGTAGCTTACTCGAATGCGACCTCGTGGGTAACCCCTGTGTGAGAGGGGGATCCCAGGCAGACTTATACGATAACTAGATTTACTCTCCCTAACTCAGGATGCTAGTGTTCGTTTTGGAAACTTTGGAGAGTTATGCTCACAGCCCTAATCCAAAGTACTAATCCTAGTCTATTGTTGGTGGAGGATCCTACAAAATAAAAATTTCTAGATAACTTTTAATTAGCGTTGATTTTTATGGTTGTTCTTTACGCAAAGGGGTGCGTGGAAGTGAAACAAATGGAATTATGACTCAGACCCAAAGAATGCATCAAACATGATAAGCAGCCATTTCCTTTCGATGAACATATAGCTAAGGGAGAGAGAGATTTCTTTCCACTAATCAAGCACAAATAAGGAATGCCCTCAAACAATTCTTTTTCTCAATCAAATCCTGATGTAATGCAAAAACTTTTAAATGCCTTCTAATATGCACAATCAATCATAAATATTTCTTTTATTTTTTGCGTATGAGTGATTATCAATACAACACAATGCTTGTCTTGCTAATTACCTTTCTTATATGAATGCGAACCAAGCTAGCACAAGCAAAAGTCACACAAACAATACACCCTTCGTAGCAATCAAAACGAAAAGTGAAAGAAAAGAACGATCAAAGAAAAGAAAAACAAACTTCACACCCAAAAGCAAAAGTTGAAGAACAATGACCTTGACTGAAATCGAGACGAAGAGGTCTGTAGGCCTTTGATGACCTTCACCAGGGTCTTTACTCAGCTGATGAGGAGAGAAAAACAATGCATAGGTCTCAAACTTCACTCAACAGGAAAAACTCAATGAAAATAGTGAAGAAGGTTGCAAGATCCAATTAACAAGGTGTTTATTCTTCAAAAAAGACAGATGTCAAGACTGAAAGGGAAGAAACATTGGCTCACCAGGTCACTCAGCAAAAGAGACACAGAGGCAAACCCTGAAAAAGGCAGTTCTGGAGGGTTTTTGGGCCAAAAAAAGGCTAGCGCTCTCTTGCCAAAGGCAAGGAGCGTTATAGCGCTCTGTGTAGAGGTATGGGGGAGCGTTGGCGCTCTGTTAACACTAGGACAAGGGCGCCAGGGTCTAAAACTCCCAAAAATGTCAAGGAAATCAAAAAATTGAAATTCAAACTCGACAACTATGTTGAGTATGATGCGACAAGGAGCCAATCAGCTCATGAAACCAATCAAAAGAGGAGTGAACCAGGTCTGAAACAATCAAGGGATAGAACAAGGTCAATGAGGAGAAAATCAAAACAATAAGTTTCGATTTGAGGCTATCTCCCCAGTATGGTCGCCAGTTTCTGTTGTAGGAAAATCTCCCTGCGGACAGGTAGATTGCCTCTAAGAGCTTGACCCTAACTCTAGAAAGAAAATTCTTAACATGGACACTGACTTCCTTTCAAATCCATATAAACTAACACATGAGAAGGAAGGATGACAGAAGTACCTTTTATCGATGTGTGTCCCTGCACGCTCTGAGTTGCGCTCCAATCCTTTGCTCCTCGCTGAGTTCTGTGGACAAAGCAAGATACGACCACTTCCTACTCTATTGATATTAGCTTGAAAATGGATCTATCAATAAATGATAATTTCATGTGACATTAGACACAAACTAGAAAGAAACAGGCCAAGCGTGTCATATTGATGAGAAAAATGACAGCAATACTTACAATCGTAGATGCGAATGCGACAGCTTCGTCAAGTCCTCTTCGTCTAACCCTTGCCTGAAAGATCCACAACCTGGATAACAGCAGCTTCACTAATCACTCTCCTTTGGCTGACTGTGAGCTTCCTCCAAGATCATAAGTTTCATATCTTAGGTTCTTCCCCCTTTCCACCATCATAGAGCCTGTTTATATAGGTTAAGAGGAGCTTAACCTCTTGATTTATATTTAGAACAAGTTGGGAACCTTCTCCTTAGATCAGGGATCTCTTGATGAAACCAAGAATTCGAACACAACCGCCTCCTAATCTCGAAAGATCCTCCCTTTATTCTCCTCAACGGGCCAACTACTACCTCAGAATAGGCAACGCTCCCTTAGAAGGGGCATCAGAGCATTGTAGCGCTCCCTAGTAAGCCTTAGGGGAGCGCCAGCACTTTCAATATGAGTAGCACTCCTTCAGAAGGGGTTGAGGAGCGTTATAACGCTCCCTGAAGCCTTATAGGGGAGAACCAGTGCTTCTAGGGCTGAGATGGGGGAGTGCTTCTCCTCAAAACCTTTGTTTCAGGGCTCTCTTCAGGTGTCAAGAGTTGTTTGACTTCAGTGAACCAGTTCTCCTTCTTCAAATCAATCATATGAGATGTTATAAGTGTCTCCTTAGTGTTGTTTTTCGTGGCAGTATGTCTGAACATCATTTGCGACACTTGTAACCAACTTGCGACACTTGCGAAAGTTGTAAGGAAGATGCGACACTTACGACAATTGAGAGGAACATGCGACACTTATCCAGCTGAGTAATTTTGATGTGTAACAGCAGTGCAAACCTTCGAATCACTCTACACAGAGACTAATCAAGCTGCAAGCGACCCTGCTTCCTATCCCCTGGCCTTGATACCGACATGTGTTCATGGAGATATCAATAACAATTTAACCAAGGAAATAGATCAACAAGAAATCAAAGAGGCCCTAGATCAACTGCACCCAGATAAAGCCCGAGGACCAGACGGCTTTTCAGCCAGATTTTATCAGCATAGCTGGGACATCATCAAGGTAGATCTCGCCAAGCTCATCAATAAATCCCAGTCCTGCACCGGAATTGGAGGAGGAACAAACTCATCCTTCTTAGCACTGATCCTGAAGGAAAGAGGAGCGTCCAGCTTTGAAAGGTTCCACCCTATCTCCCTCTACAATACCAGCTATAAAATCCTTACCAAAATCATAGCGAATAGATTAAAAAACATTCTTCCTGCTATCATTCAGGAAAATCAAGGGAGTTTTATTAAAGGAAGGCACATAATGGATAATATCATACTGGTCCAAGAGGCTCTCCACTCAAGTCTCTGGTGGAAAGACAAAGGTATGATAGTCAAGCTCGACTTAGCAAATGCGTTTGACAGGGTAAGGCATAATTGTTTGTTCCAAGTGATGGAGAGATTTGGTTTTGCCCCATCCTTCATTAATTGGATCAAATCTTGTATCTCCGCCCCCTGGATAGCACCACTGGTAAATGGATGAGCCACAAAGTTCTTCCAAGCAACCAAAGGTCTCAAGCAAGGTTTCTCCCCTTTCCCCTCTCCTCTATGCCCTCCACGCTTCCATCATCAGTTTCCAGCTCGATCACAGGCAAGCGCATGACAACCTCTCCGGCCTACGTATTACAAATGGGATAAAGGACATCAACCATGCCCAATTTGCAAACGATACTCTGCTACTTGGAGGCGCTAGCTCAGAAATAGCTAAGAAGTTCAAGAAGGATCTAGACATCTATACAGACATCTCAGGCAACATGATTAGCTTGACCAAGAGAAAAATCTATGGGTGGAACATCACGCCAAGAGAAATGCATGAAATCTCAAGAATCCTTGGAATAGAAGGCAGCACCAGTTGGGAGGATTTTAAATATTTGGGAGTCCCTATCATCAAAGCCACTCCAAAAGCTTCACACTGGAATCACATGATAGAGAGGATAAAAAATAGAATCCACTCCTGGGGAGCTAACTGGTTGAACCTAGCAGGCAAAGTAGTTCTCATTAAAGCAGTGCTGGCAAGTATTCCAATCTATCAAAGCTCTCTCATGTTGGCTCCTAGATCTGTAATACAGAAAATAGAAGCGTTGATCCGACATTTTCTATGGAAAGGAGGAAGGAAAATGGGAAGGAAGTTGCATCTCATCAGTTGGGGGAAATTTTCAAAACCTTATCTAGAAGGGGGCCTCCAGTTCAAAGACCTCCAAACGCAAAACTTGGCCCTGAGGGAAAACATCTTATGGAATATAATCTCCGGGAAATCCAATTGGAGCAAAAGAGCCCTCTGGAAAAAATGTTTTCGAGGGCCTAGGAAAAAATGCCTCGGGAAACCAACCAAATTGGGGAAGGGCTATCCAATATTCATCCTTTTCCAGAAGGTGTTGCAGGCATTCCTTACGCAAATAACTTGGATTCCAGGAAATGGGAAATATATCAGCATCTGGGAGGACTCAGTCCTGGGCAAACCAACACTCTCATCAAGGCAATATCTATGGCGTCTCAGAGACTGGATGCAGACCAACAATCTACACAAGTTGTGGGACATCTCGGCCTGGAGAAATGATGAAAACATCTCTTGGTGCCGATGGGAAATTGCAAATCTACCCCAAGAATTGGAAGAAGAATGGACCATCTTAAAGAATTTGTTGCAAGGGAAAACCCTCCTACATGAAAAAAGGAAAGACAAGATAGGATGGGGTCAACGTTCAGGGCCTTACACCACAGCTGCAGGTTACTCCCATCTCGCCCCAGTCCCTCATGTTCCCCTCGACCATGTAATATGGAAGGCAATTTGGACAGCGAAATCCCTCCCGAAAATAGATATGTTTTTTTGGACAGTGGCACATAAGGGTGTTCTCTCGGGAGAAAACCTTAGGAAAAGAGGATGGGAAGGGCCCTCTAGATGCCCTCTCTGCTTTCGGGATGAGGAATCGACGAATCATCTGTTTTTGGTCTTCCCTTTTGCCAGAGAGGTCTGGAAACTAGCCCTTGGGCTAAGGGCTTTGGCCCCCAACCTCCTGCAAGAAATCCATCTTCTGCTCTCGAACTGGCAGGCTCTTTGTCCTTTCAGGACATCCAATCAAGGTTACCTCTTAGCGCTTTGGATAACGGTTCCTAAATTCATCCTATGGAAGATCTAGATTGAAAGGAATAACCGATTATTCAGAGAAGAAAAGAGAACCCCGGACCAGGTAGCCACAAGGATAAAAGCTATTTTCAGCAAGAGTGCACCTCACTTCATAAATACTTCAAACTTGAAGCCCCTAGGGAAAGAATAAGAGGGATGGCTAAGGCATTTTGGTCTCCAAAACACATCAGCAAAAGGTCCTCCAAATTCCCCAACTTGTAGCTGGGAGCTCAGAATGGATAAGCTCAAACTGGAAGAGTGGAAAAACTCCTTGAATTCCAACTTTCTTTCCTTTGATGGAGCTTCAAAAGGAAATCCGGGAGAGGCAGGTGGAGGAGGGATAATTATTAATCCTGATGGAAATATCATCCTCATGTATGCCTAGGGATTAGGAACCGATTCAAATAACAAGGCAGAAACCCTTGCCCTCTGGCAAGGACTCACTCAAGCATTAATCCTTAATATAAAAGATTTGATAGTGCTAGGATACTCAAGGATTATAATCCAAGCCTTAAATCAGAACACCAGAGTGGCCAATGGACAACTACAACACGTTATAGACAAAATCAATTTACTCCGGAGACAATTCCACTCTATCCAATTGTTCCACGTGCTGAGAGGGAACAATGCTCAAGCGGACAAAGAAGCCAATGTGGGAGTCTGTTTGGAGAAAGTTTTCATGTACTTCAATGAAGTCACGGTCAGCAGGGGAATCCCGTAAGCCCCCAAAATGGATTGACAGCCCTAGTGGACAATGGACAAGATGGAGGAGCAGGAGACAAGACGACACTATCTCAGCCAGATCACACGATTTTCAGAAATGAGGGAGGACGCCATCATTTGGCTGTTGAAGGAAAATCCTCAGCCCATACCTTTGATCAGTGAATCGTGCAACACAAGGAGCCTGAAGAGGCTTTATTTAACACAGGCAGAAGGCAAGGGGCTTAACAGAGTAAGAGGGACAGTGCGTAGTGAGGGAAATACGAAGCAGCAAAGGGAGAAGAGCAGGAAGTTGTGGACCAACAGAATTGCAAACGAGGACACTCGATGGCATCAAGCTTGGGCAATAAACCATCCATGGAGGAAAGAATTACAACACTGGAAGCAGATGTGCAGAAGTTGCGCGGCCTATTGGTTAACCTGGATGATTTTTTGCAGAACTTAGACAGCGAGGCAGGAAGAAGAATGGAGGTGCTCGAGAATGAGATTCTCTACACAAGGTCAGGACTGAGCGAGGAGCTATGGAAGCTGAGTAAAGACATGGAGAATCTGAAGCATGAACACGAAGAGAGAGTGAGGAGCTTGGAGCAAAAAATGGAGCAATTGAACAAGGAATGGAAGAATGAAAGAGAGCAACCCAAGGGAAAAATCCTGAAGTAACCAGGAAGCAAATCCAAAAGTAGTATATATTTCTTATTGGCATTTTGTAACAGCCAACTAAGGCATCTAAGTGTTTGTTAATGTTTTGAAGATGTAGTCTCTATAGTAATGTTGCTCTATGTAATTTTGGTCTCTAGACACTATGTAACTCTTGTAATTCTGGACTCCATGTAGCCGCACCAGTGGCTTACCACTATTCTTTAATACAAAACCCATTAACCATGATCTGGAACAATTCCTAGAAAAAAGGAGGCATAGTACAACAACATTATTTATGGAAATTTTTCTCAGCTCATTTGGCCTTAATCTAGGAGGACCCTAGCAGTAGCTGCATGAACTAACACTTCACCAATCCCTATAGGAAGCCAATATTTCTTTCACTCAATATAAATGGACTTGTATCTACCATTATCGGATGCAAGGCAAGAATATGACAAGTACTAAATAGATGATATATCTCAATAAATTATCACATAGAAAACCCTGCATTAATAAATAATCACATAACAATTCATAAACATTAAAGATAACTAGAATTGATGGCTATATAAACTATGTCTATAGGAGCAAGTACAGTTGGAATGGTTGGCCCTGCATGTTTCTCTTCAGCTGTATGACCCTCTGTTAGTCTTGAGCTTCCCTCAATCGACGAAGAAATATCTTAAAGTACCTTCCAAAATCATTCAACCTCCATAAATATCTAAAAACTCAATACAAGTCATATTTGTAGCACATTATTTACTTTTACGAGAGTGTCATAACATACATGAATGAGCTCCTCTTAGTTTCGAGAATAATTTATTGGAGCCACGCATCTAATATTTTATCAAATTGCCTCACTTGATTTGAAGTAGCAGCAACGAAGTCAACATTGACTTTGTTGTTGCTCTGTTGGATCGAGGGAGGTTTGCTCCAAGATTAAACGACTCCAATAAATTATTATCTACTGAACAGGGCCAACCACATGAAGGAGGAAGCTCTTATGGCCCTTCCCCCCCCCTCCCCTCACATCACTCTCAATTCCCCAATACCGAGCATATAAATCTATTGAAATATTTACAGCAAAAACAAACATGTATACATACCAATATTCACAACTGTTTACAATGAAATAAAATGTTTCCTTGATCCATTTGGAGTGAGCTCAATTCTCCTAAGAGCAAAGTAACAACTATTCCATAACATCATACACTACACTAAATCACTTTACATCTAAAAACTAGAGAATGGAAATTGATGTGAAAAGAGGTTTTATTCTATTCTATCATATGACTTGGTTGGAGTATTAAAATGCACCTGTAAACATAATATAACTCATCCCACTTTGATATATAAGTGAAAACATGTTATTTTTCCAATATTTAATCATAAACTCACTCAAAATACTAAAATTAATGCTTTGGAAAATAATAGTTCTAAACTCATATGTAATCATGAAAATGGTCTTAATGTAAGGCTGCGGGAAAGCGGAATATGGTGAAAAGTGAAGTAAAAGGTTCGTAAAAGAATGGCATTTTGGTGACCCAACAAGTAAAAAAAAGTATTTCATAGAAAATAGATTGTATATTAAATAGTTATTAAACTATTCATGTACATCATCATTTAGTACTTTTAGCTAGCCTCATCTTCTTAGCTCTATAGTTCCTAAGCATTTCATCAATATCTACATCATCGTTCTCTCGGTGCTCTTCAAAATCTGATTGTGATTGTGTCCTCTCACGCAAATCACGCCTAGTCGTAGGGTACTCATGGGGTAATGGAGGCTGTTGTGATGAGGCATCACCTACAAAAGAAAAAAATATAAAATTTAGATGGCTAGTTTTTAAATATCATTGAACTAGTTCAGTAATATTAAAAAAAAAACACTTGCAATGTCATTATTTACCTAGTGCATTGGTCGGTACCGTTTGGCATATAGTTATTTGTTCAGTACCGTTCTGTAACATTTGGATGGTTTGGCATATAGTTTTTTCTCCTTTAGTAGTTGTATCACCTTGTCAACATGCCGCACATGATCCTCCAAGACTTGTTATAGATTAGTATATCATCAAAAAATACTAACACAAATTTTCGAAGGAAGGGCTTGAAAATGGAATCCATCAACCGTTGGAATGTGGAAGGTGAATTCGTAAGGCCAAAAGGCATGACCAAAAATTTATAATGGCCTTCATGAGTTCGGAATGTTGTTTTTGGGATATTTTCTTCCTTCATTCTAATCTCATGATACCCTGAACGAATATCCAACTTTGTGAAATATATTGCTCCATGTAGTTCATCTAACAATTCATCAATGACGGGAAAGTAGTTCATCTTTAATAGTGATCTTGTTGGCCTATCTATAATCTGGACACATACGCCATGAACCCTCTTTCTTGAGTACCATTACCATCGGTGCAGAGTAAGAACTTTGGCTAGGTCTAGTAATGCCATCCTCTAACATTTCTTCAACCATACACTCAATTTCACTCTTTTGGGCATAAGGGTGTTTGTAAGGACAGATTTTAGGAGGAACGCTCCCAGGAATTAGGTGAATAGTATGATCATGATTTCGAGTGGGTGGAATACCTCTGGGAATATATTCAAATACTTTGGAATGCTTATCATGATGCGTATCAAAGAGCTCGCGCCTTTTGGACTAGTGCAGGGTTCCCAGACCCTAGTCACATAGATACTTTGAAAATTCTAGGGACTAAGCGCTAATCCTTTAGCATCAATTGGGTTAAGGACATGGGCACGAGCCCTCAGTCAGATGGGTGAATAGTCTAAGGTAAAAACGCCCTCCTCCCACAAAATTAGAACTTAACATTTTCGCTAAGGTAAACTTCACATGGTTGGCAAGGTTTAGGTGTTTTAGTAAACGCCCTCCTCCTGTGGATTCACATCTCATGACTATCTAGAAAAAAAAAATTGAAATAAATTGAACTATCATATAGATGTAACAGTTTACAGAAATCAAAAATCTTTTCTAATAATTGTTCAAATACTGAAAGACTGAATCATAAACAGACATTTCATCATCACATTCAATATAATACACAGAGTATGAAAATTATTATCATAACTGGAAAATGTGAAACAACTGTTGAAAGGAGTGCATGTTTCCTCCCAACCATAGGCACGGTCACTCCTACTAGATTTACCATTGGCCACCCCCGAGCTATACCATGATGCTCTCAGAGAGATTCTTTCTCTTTACTCCATAACAGTGAGGGACGAAGGTTACTCTCCTTCTCCCACAGGAGCTGGATGTCTGGTTTTATCTACTCCAAGCAATGAGGTCTACACAAGTACTTCCTCAGTCACTCGTCAACCTCGTTTATCATCTTGTAGAGAAACCCTGCCCTAGGCTTCTTATAGCCAAAACAAGTTTTCTTCTCATCTTTTCTCTCAACTCCAAAACAAGTATATTCATTGCTCTTCTTGGGAGAATGTTTTCTCTACTTTGCTATCTCGCAAATCTGTCTCTTGTCCCTGAATTACCTCATTTATTGTCTTCCTCGGCAAGGTTGTGTGGGTATGAACCCCAATTCATGGCCAGGCCTAGAAGCCTTACAGGTGGGTACCCTACCCCATCTCCTCATTAACTCTTGAGGATGGCCTTTCAACTACCAGCCTGACTGGTAATTCATTTTTAGGTCAGAGGACTATTGAGAAATTACACCCAGTAGGTATTGGTCTAGTGAGGGTCATCTCAACCATACTTGGTTTCCCTTCACCATCTCTCTCATAGCATCCATGGTCTATCTTGGAAAACTTTCCCCCTTTCAGCAGTTATGCAACACATATTCAAATTATATTAATAACATAAATTCATACATTGACCCTTTTATACAAGGGTTCATCAATCAAAAATTCACACATATTTAGTCTACCATAGTCTCTTGGTTAGTTATAGTTATATTTACAAACCGGGGGAAACAGGTTTATTACAATACCCTCCCCCTTAAAGGAACATCGTCCTCAATGTCCTATCTATCGATTTTCTCTGTATGTACAGAAGTAAACAAAAATGGATATGCATGTCTCATAGTATCCTCCATTTCCCATGTAGCCTCATCGTTAAGCATATGATAACCTTCATACTTCAGTCATGCTGGCTCTTGCTTTAGGTATGATGTCACAGTCTTGAAAAATACATTTGTCTCTTGTGCAGTTTTGACCCTCTCTTTGATGTCTGATTCACTGGCGCTTACAGATGCAAAGTGAACTACTTTCATACTTCTACTAAGGGCATCATCCACCCTATTCTCCTTTCCTTTGATATGTTTTATTTCAAAATCAAACTCACTAAGGAGAGCCATCCACCTAGATTGTCTCACATTGAGTTTTGGTTGGTCATAAAATACCTCAATCTGCTATGGTCTGTCATAAGTAAAAATATCTTACCTAGGAGGTAATGCCTCCACATATTTAAAGCATGCATTATGGCAGCCAATTCAACATCATGGGTCACATAATTAACTTGATATGCATTCAATTTTCTGGACTCATAGCAAATCACATGTCCTTCCTGCATAAGGAATCCTTCGAACCCTTCCTTGCAGGCATCTATTCACACAAGGAAATCTTTGTTTGGATCTGCAATCTTCAGTATAGGTGCATGGGTTAAAAGGTATTTCAGCTCTTGAAATCTTTCTTCACATTCTGATGTCCAAATGAATTTAACCCCCTTTTTCTGAAGGGAGGTGATTGTGCAACCGAACTTGGAGAATCCTTTTATGAATCTCCTATAGTATCCTGTCAGGCCCATAAAGGATCTGATATCAGATACATCCTTTAGGGTAGACCAATCCATGATGGATTTAATCTTGTCAGGGTCAACTGCCACTCCTTCCTCAGAATTAACATGGCCTAGGTAGTGGACTTGTTTCTAGAAAAATTCACACTTACTAAGCTTAGCATAGAGCTAATGTTCTCTTAGTACCTGGAGTACTAGCTTGAGATGTTTTCGTGCTCTTCTATATTCTTGGAATAGAATAGGATATCATCAATGAAAACCAATACAAACCTATCCATGAACTTTATGAATAGGTTATTCATTAATCACATAAAAGTGGTCGGTGTATTAGTAAGCCCAAATGGCACCACAACAAATTCATAGTGACCATATCTTGTCCTAAAGGATGTCTTGTGGATATCTTCATCTTTAATTCAAACCTGGTGGTATACAGACCTCAATTCGATCTTGGAGAATATGGTAGCACCCCTTAATTGGTCAAACAAGTCATCAATCCTTGGCAAGGGATACATATTCTTGATGGTCATCTTATTGAGTTGGCTATAATCTATGCACAATCTAAGTATGTCATCTTTCTTTTTCACAAACAAGGTTGGTGCTCCCCATGGAGACACACTAGGCCATATGTAGCCTTTGTCCCACATCTCCTTTAGCTGGAGTTTGAGCTCAACTAGCTCTGGTGTACTCATTCTATAGGGTGTTCTAGACATTGGCACTGCTCCTGGTACAAGTTCTATTGAAAAGTCAATATCCCTTCTTGGACGTAGACCCAGTACCTCTTCTAGGAATACATATTTATATTCTCTTAATATCGGATGGTTCTCTAGGTTGGGTTTTTCATTATCAATAGAGTTCAGTACTTGTATTGCATACAAAAGACATCCCTTTCTGCAATACTTCTCCACTTGGAGGGTTGATATTTTCCTCAATGAGACATGATTTTGAATCCTTTGTAGGGTTACCTTTCTTCCTTCTTCATTTTCACACTCCAAAGTTTACTGTAACAGTCCAACTTGGTTTTTTGGGCAGCCAACCAATCCATGCCAATCAGCAGGTCATAAGATCCTAGAGGAAGTATGTTTAGGTTTGCTTGGGAGGGAAACCCACTCATGAAAAATTGGCATGTTGGTATGACCTCTGTTACTTTTCTTTTGGTTCTGGTGGCTAGTTGTACCATCCATGATTTAACATGTTTAACTTGTTACAATTTACATTTCTCAACAATTTGAGGGGCAGCATAACTCAAATTAGAACCAGGGTCAATTAAAATGGCAACATGATGGTTGTCAATCGCACCTTCCATCTCTACCACTGAAGCTTGGTGGTCATCTTGTCTATTATCCAAGGCTGCATAAGTTTGTGGCATGATCCTAGCTACATCATTGATTGTGGTAGCGTCTTGAACATTTTAGACCCTCCCAGGGTTATGTTTCCTATGCAGACAGTCCCTTGGTAGATGTTCCTGTCCACAACCCCAACATTTCAAGGTTTCTCTCTTCGTGTTATCAGTATTGCTTGGAGCTACTATGAATGGTTTATTTCCACTCTGGGATGGAAAATTTGACTGATAAACACTTCTGGCAGGAAGGCTCATCCTAGAGCTCTTACCAGGGCTATTAAATCTTAAGGATTTAAACCCCTTCTTCTTGAATCCCGAATTGTTTTTCTTCTTCCAGTATTCATGGGGTTTTGTCTTACTCTTGAATTTCTCATAGCAATACCTTGATTTTCGAATAATATCTTCTAAGGTCTTTGGCTCATCAAACTCAATTCTGTCCCAGTGGGACTGAGGTAAGCCACTAATAAATCGTTGCATATTTACCTTTTCATCTTTTATGTAGGGCACATACCTCATCAGCTCGAGAAATTTGTTGATATATTCATCTATGGTGAGTTGTCCCAGCTCGAGTTCATAGAACTCCTTGGTATTCCCATCAAAGTACTTTTCTGATAGGTACTTCTTCTTGAAGTATTTCTCAAATTGTTTCCATGACAAGTCCTTCTCATGGACTCCTTTCACATTCCTAAGGTCTTCCCACCAAATGGAAGTTTTCCCATTCAGGTTGAAAATGGCTATACGAGCCTTTAAGTTTTAAGAGTAGTCATGGACTTTGAAGTACTTCTTCAATCAGAGTAGCCAAACTTTTGCTTCTTCCCCCTTCTTAATCTCTCCATCAAATGTGGGTGGTTTGGATTTCTTGAATTCTTCAGGGTCACGACTCTTGGAATGTTTCCTCTTCTTTCCTCTTATATGAGAATGGGAACTATTTTTTCCACTAGAATATTCCTTGGAGTTTTTCAGTGTCCTCACCAGAGTAATCTTCCATTGAATGTCTCTTGGATCCATGTTGGGCCTTCTTTGAGGTTCTCCTCCTGGTGTGGCTACTTGTAGGACTGTGATTTTGTATCTCAGGTGGACTTGGAGTTTTCGTAGTATGATACATGTCCACATGATTGGAAGTTGGACCATGTTGCAGTTTCCTTTGTATATATGATAGGATTTGTAGTAAGACTACATTAATTTTAGTCTTCTTTTCCTGCTCCTTGATCAGTCTTTCATTGTCAGCCTTATAACTCTGTAATTCTGGCATGAGGCTTCTTACAGTCTCGGCCAAATTTGGAGGGGTTTCCACCACCCTCCTTTCGTCAGATTCTTCCTCTCTATTGTGGGGAGCTCTCCCCCAACTCTTGATGTGTCACCATCCTTTACGTTTTAGTTCTCATGTTGTTCATTGACTGCTTGAGTGTTGATCAAATATTCTATGTTAGTTACTAATCTACCAATTCATGAACGACACATATCATTGCAAGGTGAAGTCAATTCTTTATTTGAAAACATTAGCAACCTACAGTGCAGACTTCCAAAACATCTATCAACAGTAGAAGTTTTTGTTCCTCTCTTCATTAGAGGTTTAGATAGGTTTCTTATAGAGGGGGGTAAGGTAGGGAGTTACCCCATAAGTTCTCTAATAATATTTTTATGTGACTCATGCATGATCCCAAGGAGACAAAGTGTTGTTTCCATGCTCTGATACCAATTTGTAACACACCCAACCCATAAATACCCTTTCTAGGGATGGGGCATCAATTTTCTTCGTGTTTCCTTGATTAATTTTTGGTCCCTTACTAAAGAAAAACCCTCTTAATCAGCTCCACTGAAACTTCCATCTCTCACTATTCACTTGAACCAGCTAGCAAGGTCTTCCTCGTGACCTCGAAATGAAAATTGGAAGCTAAGAGCCTACATTAGCAAAGGTTTTGGCACTTCGGAAGTTCCCGGACTTCGAGATATCCAAAAGTGTTGTCAAATTCTCATATCATCAAACAACAGAGGGGATCAACGGTTCACATCCTCCACCGGGATCTATGGTTAAAAAGGGGGCTTCGGTACTCGACGTTGAACATACCTTTTTCCTAATCCCCAAAGTCTCAAGGTCTCGCCACGTGGCTTTAGTCATTCGGTGATCGACGATCTCTATTGAGCATTCATTTTTACCATACTATGCCCAAACTCCCGAACTCCTGAAATTTTAGCACATGGATTTGGCCCTTCGGTGTTCGGTGTTTTATGTTGGTCGTTCCTAAATTATAACACGCCCCAAATATTCTGAACTCCGAAGTTATCCAAACTCCCAGAGTCCCATATACATCACCATCCATGTTGGTCAGGCAGGCATGAACCAGGAACCGACATGCGGCGAGGGTCGAGGGGTGACACGTGTCCTCAATAGGGGGTGACACGTGTCATTCTCTAACATGCATACAAAACTAGGTGACACATCGCACGTGTAATGTGGGTCCACATCACATCTAATGACGCCATCAAGCAACGTCATCATAGATTGATAATTGTTTGGTCCTTCAATCTAATGGTCTGCAAGAGTCCACATAGATCCATATATCTACGGTCCTCATTACTTTGTGGCTCTAGGCTTCGGCGCTTACGGAATCCTCTCGATGAAAATCCACCGAAGAGATAAGTCTCTGGACACTCGGATATTGCACCACGTGTCCTCTTCGACCAATGGTCGAGATTTACTTCAGCGTTCGTGACTTCGACGGTTATCACACCTTGAAAACCCTCAACCAAATTGTTGTAGAGTACAAAGTCTTTGGACCACAGGATCGCTTTCCACGTACCTGTTCATCCAATGGTCCTAGTTACTTCGCCAGTTCGGCATTCGGGAGTTCGGCGCTAGACCATTTCTATTCTCTCAAAGTATCACTTCGTCGAAGCGCTTAACGCTTCCCTTCCTACATTTGATCTAATGGCTGAGAGAGATCTACCTTGGACCCCCCAGATCGATGGCCCTCATCAATTCATGACTTCAACCTTCAGCTACTTTCAAGTATTGTGGAGTCACAAGTCTCAAAGTCTCGAAGCCGAAAGAGCTAGCAGAGAGTGAACAAGAAGATGAGAATCTTGAAAAGTTGAAGCATGTTGAAACTGAAAATAGCAAGCTTAGAAACACAAACATAATACTAAAAGGTGAATTGAGTAGTTGTGGATAAGAGAATTACAAACTTGAAAATACCATTAATAGCTTAAAGGAACAATTAGAAGATTATGAGAAATTGAAAGCAGAATTGGATCACACAAAAGGGGAGCTACTATTGACAACAAAAAGGTTGAAGAAGTTCGAAAAAAGCACTGAAAAATTAGATGAGATCCTTAGCAGTCAAAGATCTCCAAACGACAAGACAGGACTAGGATACAATGACAGTTTTAAGACAACAAAACAAGAGAAGGAAGTTGAAAATGATGAAACCAACACTCCAGAACGAATTGAACAGCAAGATAGAAAAATAGAATTCAGAAGGAATGAGACATCAAGAAGATCCTCTCCCATCAGGTATGAAAGAAACCATTATGAAGGAAACTACAGAAGAATAGATCGTGAACCCAGATGGACCACACCACAAAGAAGACCACTTACGCCCAGGTATCAAAATTTCTTTCTTGGACATTGTTATACTTGTGGAAATTTTGGACACAAGGCAGTCAATTGTAGAATCAATGAAAGGAATAACTATGCAAGCTACATGAATGGTGAAAACAATAGATGTGAAAATGTTCGTAGACCTTTCAACAGAAATTATAATCCATTTGACCCATTAATGGATCAAAATATTGTATGT
>SNQJ01S0019412.1:248061-280032 GCA_010110895.2 Picea sitchensis
TGGTGTATTGTGGTGTATTGGTGTAACTCTTATACTATTGTTCATTGCTCATTGGATATAATTGAATGGTTTAAGTATAAGTTGGAAAAGGTTTTTAAATTGTACTTGATACTGATTCACCCCCCTCTCAGTATCAACACCATACTTGGTTTCCCTTCACCATCTCTGTCATAGCATCCATGGTCTATCTTGGAAAACTTTCCCCCTTTCAGCAGTTGTGCAACACATATTCAAATTCTATTAATAATAGAAATTCATACATTGACCCTTTTATACAAGGGTTCATCAAATCAAACATTCACACATATTTAGTCTGCCATAGTCTCTTGGCCAATTATAATTATGTTTACAAATTGGGGGAAACAAGGGTATTACACATACATATGTTCAGTTCAAAATAAAGAAATTATAATGGACAATTAATCTTCATTTTAGGTACATTGCTAACAAATCATAACATTGGCATCTTGGGTGAAAAATGGATGAAGAGATCTCACCTAGTGGAAGAGATGGTGAGAATAGGTTTTTTCCTAGGGGACAATGCCGAACTCCAATGCTAGCAGTTGTTGGCAAGAAGGATCCCCACTCCAAGAGTCGGTCTTGGAAAGTCGACAATAGAAACAATTTCCTGAGATCCAGAAGCTCTACCCATAGCATTCGAAAATCTCAGAGTCCACTTCTTATCATTCATTCAAATGTCAAACCATAACTGAAGAGAAAAACAATTAATTGCATGTAGATTTGTGTAATTGTGTTCATAATGTAATTAAAATGTCAAACCATAATTGAAGAGAAAAACTATAATTATGTGTAGCTATGTGTAATGGAGTTTAGAATGTAAATAAAACAATGAATTACTTACTAACTTATATTAACTTTTATAGAAATAGAACCAAGTTTTATTGAGATTATTATAAAACATTTTCTTTGACTACGGATTGTACTAAAAGTCTTCCATAGCGCGGTTAAATATTTCTTCAACTGAAGGTTCCACCTGCTTTCGTGTTTTAGACAAAGTCAGTCGTGACATTTCTACACCATGTAGAAGTGGGTGCCTGAGTTTCGAAAATAAGCTAATCAAATAGATATTGGTCCCAAATTGGATGTGAACCCAGAATTGGCATTCCCTATTAATTACAAATGTTAATATAAATGTTGATTAATGTAGACACACCATCCCGCTAAATCAAAAAATTCCCTACACATCGCATTTTCACTGTGTACCTTTGCATTGTGCCCAACGATTCGTGTTTCATCTCTATTCGATTAATAAACTTAATTATCCCCTTGAATACTGTTATCGCACGGTTTGTAGGAAAGGTTTAAATGGCTTGAGTCAAAGGTAGAAACCGGCGTAACAGGAGCTACCCCACCCACTGTCACCTCGATGGGGAGCTCTTTCTATTTAGGAGGGCAAGTCCAAGGGAGACGTCCCTAAGTCAATCTGGATAAATGAAGGCTAATGGATAAAGTGATAAATGAAGGCTAATGGATAAAGGCTGCTAAAGAGAAACTTTTCCACAGATTGATGCCCGAGAAAGATAGTCACAAAGATATAACCATCTGATGCACTCCGCTATGTAGACAAACAAAGACAAATTTAGAATGTGGGCTTGCAATGGGTTAGTATTCCACGGGCATTCAAGACTATCTTTCAATAATAAATGAGCAATTAATGAATGTGCTAATGACGGCACAATGATGGCTACAAAGACTTATCACTTCTCAATAAAGCATAAAGGACAATTAGCATTCAATGTGTGCAATTAAACCATGTATCATATTATCAATGGTAATGAATATGTTAAAACTGCTTCATATATCGCCGCCACGTCACCCATTTCTTCTCGCACAGGCGCGACGCAATAAACAAAGAGTCAATTAAGTGACAAAGAGTAAAACGTTTTGTTAGATTTAGCTTAGAAATACAATCACTAACTTACTGTCAATCAATAGAGTTGCTAACCATCACAACGTACAGTGTGTATAAGCAATAGAAAAGGAGTATGACGCCAGCCCCAGGATACTTTTGTTGCAAGTGTGACGCCAAGCTTTGTCAACAAGTCAAAAGAGAGGAAAAGAGCCAACGCTTTACACCAATCAACCTCAATAAAAGTCAATAGCTCAACACCAATCAAAGGGAGAGACAAAGTCACAATATTCAAGCTTCAAACAAGAGTTCTAACCAAGTATGACGCCACAGCCTATATAACTTTTGTTGTTTTGCGGGTCATAGCCTATGGATGTTTTGACAAATTCAACCTAAAGTGCAATCTAACTCACTGCTACAAACAAGAAGACACACCTTTCATCCGCTACCAAATTTAGGCCAACGCTATCCTCTTAAGGTTAGTCCTAAAATCGCCTAGTTAGTAGGTAGGTTAGTTAGGTTTGCAAATTTGAAGTAGTTTGAATTACCTCAGCACAACAAGCTTCAAGAAATCAACTCTGACTAGTGCCTTGGGTTAATGGAGTCAAAAGGAGGTATAGCTTAGAAGGAGTTCAATTCTAGACAAGAGGCCTAGGGTTTGAATGGTGTTATAAAGCAAGGAAGCCACTAACCCTAACCCTAAAGAGAAAAGCCATCTTTGTAGAAGCAGCTAGGCCTAGTGTCAAACTTATCCCTAGAACTTTTCTTTGGCAAAACGGCTAGCCTATACATGTCTAGGGCTGAAAAGTGTTGCTCAATACAAGGCTTTTCACAAACCCTAGAAGCAAACCCTAGGTGTAACTTAATTAGCCTAGGATCACTTCTTCTTCAATTTAACTCAAAGCTAGCTCAAGATAAAAGAAGAAGTGTAGCTAAAGCTAGGCTAAACCCCTATAGAATCCAATGGTTATATGCTCATGCTATGGGGACATGAAGTCTCAACCTACTTTGTGTGTAGACTTAGGGTTTCAAAGATTAAGTTCAAAACAACAAGATAACAATGAATGTAAATATCTAACCACAACTATTCAATCAATAGCTTTGAAGAAAACACCATGTTCATGAAGAAACTTTTAATCCATTCCTAGTTGTAAACCTTCCACTAGCACATAGCACCACTTCACCAAGAAATAACACCTTCAAAGAGTTGCTACTATCACCTTAGAAGAGGTCAAAAAATACAAGACAAGAGCTAGAGAGTACTCTCTCCTATGAGAACAAGTTGTGTTATCATCTAAAAAGAGGGAAAAACATCCTCTATTTATACAATACTTTGACCTTTAATTTAAAAATAGTTCACCGTAAAATGTAATAAGGCTAACAGTCCAGCTTTTAATTGTTTGTCACTTTACATGCTAAAATGTCAAAATGAGCAAAACGCCGCCGCCAAGCCCCCTAAAGGGAGATCGCTGGGTCCCCATAAGCATGCTGATAACCACCAAATGAGTAAAACGCTGCCCCTCCTGCCCAAAGATCATGTCACACCTGCCAAACAAGCATATCAAGGCCGCCACGTGCCCTGCAAGTCGTCCAACATCTCTTCGTATGCCCCGCCCCATCATGGTCCACGCCCATCTACCGTGGGCTGATCCCATAAGCCACGACATCTATGCCAAATGTCCCGATGAGGGCGTCTTCACAATGCATGGGCTCATCACAAACTCGGCCCCAGATTCCGCCATCCCAACGTCCATCTCGATGGGCTCTTCAGCCCATGGAGGTTCCAACCTAACATCTCCCCATGTGTACCGATCCTCCACCGTCCACGGCATGGTCCCCATTATCAAAGTTACGCCTCCGTGGGCTCATCAACCTAGAGATCATAGCAATGTAAATCAAATTTCATCATTAAAATTATCAAATGTATGCATAACACCCTCTAACAAATCTCTAATAGTCAAAGATCTTACGCATCTACCCATACAAAGTCAAAGCAACCAGTGGCAACCCATTAAATAATAATTCCAAGAACCGAAAGCTCCAAAGGTCCAAACACGTATAGCACTTTGATATGGTTTTAGGATGTCCGGTTATAGCCAGACTCCAGGGTTGGTGTCGCCTGTGGTGCCTTTGTAGGAGGCTTAGCCGGTAATCGGCCATGGATGCAATTTTTCCAAGCCCTTATTGCTCCATCTTTCTTTATTTATATTTTGCTACAAGCTTGATTAAAGAGGACACCGCCTTGGCTAGGTGGCAAGAGCCGACAGCGTTACCCACTACTATCATTTCAAGAGAAATGAGAGGGTCGGTCGATGAGACCCTCCTCCTTTGGCCATGCAACCAAAGGTCACCGTCCTGGCGTGGTAACCGTGATGCGGCACGTCGAATCACAAATACCTATGAACATAATAATGCCTGCATGAGACCTCCCATCCTCTTAAAGTTAGGGTCTTGCACTTTTATTTATTTATCATTTTCTTAGGGTCCCCGCTTCTATGAGGCTTTTATTGCCTTCTCTGGATCCCCCCAAGCATCTCTAGGTTTTGGTTTCCTTCCTACATGGCTTTATCTTTACCAGCTGCTTTTACCTCCCTGGCCTTTAGCCCCTTCTTCCCTGCCAAGACAAGATAAAATTCGGATGGCTTTTCTAAAGGCTTACCTTAGGGGCGGGAAAGATGAGCTGGGCTTTAAGATGAAAAAGGTGAGAAGGAGGGGAGCGGATCATGGTTCCTTCAAACCCCTTTGGTGCATAAACTTCAAACCTTATGAATACTCAACTTGGCCAAGTCACCCAATCAATCAATTCAACAAGTATCGGCGGGATTAGTGTAAGATCCAAGCAAATATCCAAAATGAAAAGAGATCTACGCATACATAAGAAGGTTATAATGATCAAATATGACACATACCATGATACCTCGGACCAATTACTCCCATGGAGCAAGAGCCTTTCTCGGGAATGCCCAAGTCGGTGTTGATGGAGGCCGGTCCTACTTATGACAGGACAAATCTGGCTGAGAAGAAGAAGATGGGTCCTCCATGACCATGCTCAAGTCGCTCCTGCTCTCGTACTCCATGTCTAGGACCATGTGGGCCTCGAGACATGATCTCCTAGTTATCCCTAGATATCGGGGATAACAAATACAACATGGAATCCTCTTAAATTATTGTTTATAGGACGCTTGTGATTCTCGAACAACGGAGGAAATATAAACTTTTCGTCTTCCAAAATTTTAAAACTTATAATATGCAACATATTCCAACCACTATCAATATAACAATAAGTACTTCGAATTCTGGATAGGTAAATTTTTCTTTTATTTTGAAATATGAATCAGAGTACGATTTAGAGGACAAAGATAGTCGATGAGCTCGGGGTGGATGACAATGCATGGATATACAATTTCATCTTGTGAGCTGAAAGCATGCCACACTGCCATGTTGACTGTAGGGTTAGATTCTAACACTAGAGTATACTCAATGAATGTAATTCATGTAGGGCTCTAGTAGTTTTGCATTTGTGAGAGATGGCATTCATCTTATTGGGTAGTACTTCTCAACCCTAAACCACTGCTTCAAATGTTGTATAACACCCACTACAAGTGCCAGTCTTTCAAATTTTTGTATGGCATTGTATAACAATCCTACGGAAATGTTTTTTCTCTTTCTAAGATATTCGCTTCAGAATTACATTATGTTGATTCCCCTTCTTTAATTGAACCCAATTGATCATTACTTCCCTTTTCATCGGTAGACTCAATACGCTATTTAATAGCAGTTGCACAATGTTTTCCTTTTATTTGCTTAGTTGGGGTCGTTTGTTTCAAAATCAGTGTGCCAATTTTTGGCTATCAAGGAAGCATAAGTATCTTGGGCTCGAGTAGTTTTTTAAAAACCAACCCTATCTTCTTTAATCTCCTTACAAATTAAGGAATTACGTCTTCCATGTGCCAAAGAATGCTTTGGTTGAGAACTATGGAAGTTTTCTTGCAGGGTTTCTAAAATATGATACTTTTTTGTTGAAGCAGAGAGATGAATGTGTTGTGCATGTTCTTGGAAACTGTAACCTTGGTGAAGGAAAAAGGACGAGAAAAAGCCTCCAGGCATATAGATTATGCATATGCATATATTGCAATGTGTCCAAAACGACTTTGGGGATCAATTTATCTCCAACGTGATGAGCAAGCAATGTCTGTGGATGGATTTGAGCTGAAATAAGTGGTGGATTATGGTTCCCCACCCTACAAATACCTTTTTCATTAGTTATTGGGCTTCATCGATGCATCGGCACGAGTCTCCATCGTGACCTTGCCACTACATATGCTTTTCAATGTCAATGTAAAAAAATTGGTTGAATTAAATTTGTATCCTTCTTCATTCTAATATTTTGAAGTGGTCACTCGGAAATATCATAAATGATTTACAAGTTTCCAAGTCACTTAAATAAGGAGGTCAAAACATGTTACAAGAAAAGAACGTGCCTTGATGTTGACTATTAAGGGGAATCCCTCACTAATGATTGACATCCTGCATCCCACGGAACAACGTGTTGGACCTAGTATTATGGGGTTGGAATTGATGACAAAGAGGACCAATATGGTCAATGTTGGGAATGGAGTTGGTATTGGAATTGATACAAAAAGAATCAAGTAGATGTCAATAAGTCTGGTATAAAAGTCTTAGCAAGAAAATTATCGATCAGTCAAACCCTAAGTCGAGTTGAAACAATTAAACGGGTCAAGACGACTATCGAAATGAAAGGAGAAAAGATCAAAGTCGAGTGTTTCAATAAAATGCAGTATATATCAAGAAGTACGGTATAAAAATCTCAGCAAGAAGTTGAAGTTGAAAAAGTCGAAAGTCAAAGTCAAAGAAATTGGGGGTTGAAATCGAAGAAGTCGAAGATCGAATTCAGATAAGTAGAATAATTCGAAGGTCGAAGTAGGATAAGTAGAATAAGTCGAAGATCGAAGCTGAAGTCGAAGTCAAAACCGAAGCAAGTCAGGATGACCAAAGTCGAATTACACAAGTCGATTTTCTTCTAAGTCAAGTCATTCCAAGAAAGAAGTAACCTAAAGTTTGAAGTCGAAGAAAACTTAAATTGGGAAATACAAGTAGGTTCGAGGTTGAAGCAAGTTGGGTGGACCAAAATCGAAATAATCAAGTCAAAATTTATCCTAGTTGAGTAAACCAAAAAGATGTTTGTCGGTCGAATGAGGAATCAAATATGAAAAAGGGTGAATACCAAGTCGTATCTTTAGCGACTAGCAGCTGAGAATGAACTTATTTTAATATCCACCTTCAAGTAAAATGTTTACAAGTTGAGTATAAATAGTCACCAACAAAGGAGATATATGGAGGTCGATTTATACATTCATGAAAAGGTCAAATGTACTGAAGTTGATCTGGAATCCGACGACAAAAGGAAAATCTAGGCAAGTTGATTTCAAAGAACCATCTGTATCGGCCACCTCGCACACGTTCTAAGGAAATGTTCATTGTGTCGGCTAATTAGACATGTTCTGCACAAAACCCATGTTGTAGAATTGTAAAATTCGTTTTCAACACTCCAGAATCTTCGTATGAAATCAATGTCTAATTTTTTGTATGAAAATCAATTAATGAAATCACCATTTGTGTTAATTAAATGAAGGGGTGCAATGTTTCATTACTAAAAGACACAATGGTTCAACCTTATACCTTTTGTAAATTATATAAGAATACAAACAAGGTGAAAAGAAAGTGTCTCTGTGGTCTACATCAGAAGATCAGAAACAAGTATAGAGTCCAAGGAAAAAATTCGAAGATACTTATGAAGTGAGGGTGGAAGGGTGGAGCAAGGAATCACTAATGTCCTTTATAGATTAAATTTTGAGGACGGGAAGTTGATGCCTCTTAGGGTTGGTGTCATAAACAAGGAAGTTGGTTCTTCCTAGGGTTGGTGCCCTAAAACAAGGGAGTTGGTGCTTCTTAGGGTTGGTGTCCTAAAACAAGGGAGTTGGTGCTTCCTAGGGTTGAAGCCCTAAACAAGGATATTGGTGTCTCCCAATCATTATTGTAACTAGTCTTAATATATTGATTTTATATCCAATTTTATTGTTGTTCATCAATTGTTGTTAATAAGTTAAAATTATTAAAAGTTTAAATAATTAACCAATATTGATTCACCCCTCTTAGTATTGACCAAGTTTCCAACAATTGGTATCAGAGTCGGTGCCTTCTGCACAGCCTATCAACTAGAAGGTAGATTCTTAAGCAATGGATCAACAAGAGGGAATGTCTTCCAACAAAGCACCTATGTTCAAAGGGGATTATTATGCATTATGGAGTGTGAGAATGAAAATTTATCTCATGGCCCTTCGATGTGATGTTTGGAAAGTTGTTGAAAGTGGTTATATTGCACCATCTACCCCACCTACTAATATTGTTGCAAAGAAGTTATGCAATGACAATTCAAGAGCAGTCGATGTTATTCTAGGAGGATTAACTAATCATATATGTGTAAAGGTAATGCACTATAAGTCAGAAAAAGAGATCTGGGACAAACTGAAGGTCATATATGAAGGAGAAAAAAAATTCAAAGAATCCAAACTACAAACCTATAGAACTCAGTTTGAAAATTTGAAAATGAATGAGGAAGAAAAAATAGTTGAATATCTTCAAAGAGTTGATGAAATTGTCAATTCAATCAGAGCATTAGGAGAAGAACTCAAAGACAAACCAATTGTCCAAAAGATATTGAGAGCATTACCTATGAGGTATGATGCCAAAATTTCTGCACTTGAAGATAGACCAGATCTTGATAATCTCACAATGGATGAGCTACATGGGATCCTCACATCATATGAGATGATAACAGGACAAGAAAAAACAGTGAAAGGAGAAATATCCTTCAAGGCATCAAAATCAAGGAAGAAGCAAGAGAAGGTACCTAATGAAGATTTATCAGAGATATATGATGAAGAAGTATCTAACTTTATGAAGAAACTCAAGAAAGGGACTGGTAAATACAAGGGGAAGTTTCCTTCAATATGCTTCAACTATGGCAAAGTTGGACACTTTGCTAACAAATGTCCATATCCCAAGCAGGAGGATAGTGATGATGAAGAAATTTAGAATCATAAAGAACATAAGAAGGGTAAGACAAAGAACAAAATTAAATACTACAAACAGAAGAAGAATATCTACACCAAAGAGGATAGCAGCTCTTCTGAAGAAACTGAAGATGGATATTCAGAACTTCTATTTATGGAAATGAACACTCAAAATAATGATGTAGACAATGAATAAATCTTTGAATTTGAAGGAGAAGTAGACCTAGAAGCAGAAATTATTAGTGCTCTAGAGGAACTAAGAAAGTGTAAAAAGAAGAACAAGCTATTGAGGGCACAACTTCAAGAGTTTGAATAATCACATCAATCAAGAGAAATAGATGCATGAATAACCATCAAAGAATTAGAATAGATCATCAATGACTTGAAGTCCCAACTCATAGAAGCTAAAAGAATTGAAGAATTCATTTTAAAACAACTCAATGATAGAGAACAAGTATGTGAGAAGCTAGAAGTTGAGATTGAGTTGCTAAAAGGTGAACTTGAGAAAGAAAAGAAGGGATCAAAATTTGAAAATAGTTAAAAGATATTGGATGAAATTAGCAGTAGTTATAGGTCACCAAACAACAAGACTGGTTTGGGATACACCCAAGACTCAACTTCTACATCATAAGGATCTGTCAAAAGACCAATCAATTATGCAGATTCTCTTAAAATCCCCTTAAGAAGAGAAGATAATAAGGAAAGGATGATGTCATTGGAGACCGTCCCAAATAAACAAAAATCAACACCCCCTACTAAATAAAAATATGACAAGAAGAATACAATTACCAGAATAAATCCCTCTAACATATATTAGTATATCTTCCTTGGATATTTATATTCCTGTAATAATTTTGAACACGAAGCAGTACATTGTAAAGCCTATAGAAGGCACAATCCAAAAAATGTCCAAAGAAGTCAGAAGTTCAATACAGATAAAAGAAACTATAATTCATTCTCTCCATTACAAGATTACAATATGGAATGCCTCAAATGTAATAACTATGGACATGAACCAAGTGAATGTATATTTTCAAAGTATATTAAAGAGATAAATATTCCCAACAATCAAAAAGCATGGAAGAAAAAAAAGTAGAGAAAACAGAGTGTAAAGTAGCCATGTATGCCAAAAACAAAGGATGTTAGTGGTACATAGACAGTGGATGTTCTAAACACATGACTGGAGATCAAAGCAAATTTCTCAAGTTAATGAAGAAAGAAAAAGGAAAATTCACCTTTGGAGATAATGTGTCAGCCAAGATACTTGGAAAAGGCACTGTTAGCCTAGGGAATAACAAGGCCAAAGTAGAAAATGTACTTTTAGTATAAAATCTTAAGCCTAATATCCTAAGTGTAAGTCAAACATGTGATCAAGGTCACATACTTACCTTTGATTCCCATAAATGTGAGATAAAAAGAGAAGATACAGGGAATTTATTGGCAGATGCACCAAGAACATATTGCAATGTGTACATCCTTGACATGGAAGGAGAAGAAAAATGGTGTTTAGTTCAAGAAGATTAAAGTTGGCTATGGAATATAAGGTTGGGACATATAATATTTTACAACTTAATCAAAGACAATAAGAAGGAGGCAGTAAGGGATCTGCCAAAGATTATAAAGCCTTCAAATCCTATTTGTAAACATTGTCAAATAGGGAAGCAGACAAAAGTCGGGTTCAAGACAAAAGATCATTCTTCATCAAGACCCTTGGAGCTTGTTCACACTGACCTATGTGGCCCTACTAGAACTAAAAGTATACATGGAGAACATTACTTTATGTTGGTCGTTGATGACTACACAAGAATGACATCGGTATACTTTCTAAAGGATAAATCAGAAGCCTTTGAAAAAATTAAGGCATACAAAACCTTTGTATAAAATGAAACAGATCTCAAAATTAAATGTCTAAGATCATACAATGGAGGAGAATTCACCTCTAAAGAGTTCATTAAGCTTTGTGAAGATCATGGAATGAAAAGACAATTTTCAGCTCCCAGGACTCCTCAACAGAATGGAGTGGTTGAAAGGAAGAATAGAACTCTCCAAGAAGTTGCAAGAATCATGTTGAATGAAGCCAAACTTCCAAATAAATTTTGGAGAGATGCAATATACACAGCAATTCACATACTCAATTGAGCATAATTGATACCTAACCATGACAAAACACCTTATGAACTATGGTTTGGTAGGCCAGCATCAGTGAAACACTTCAGAGTCTTTCGGAGTAAGTGTTACATCAAAAATGATGAGGATACTATAGGGGAATTTAACCCAAGATCATATGAAGGCATATTTATAGGATATTCACCTAACAAAAAGGCTTATAGATGTTATAACCTAAGACTACATAAAATTGTGGAAAGTACCAATGTAAAGATAGATGATCTAAAGTTAAGACAAGTCACACCATAAGACATATCAACATATGATGATAAAAGTGATGGAGAATATAATAATGAATAAGTTGATGAAGAACCTCAATAAAATGAACCCCACACTGATGATAAAGATGACGAAGAAACACCCTTGCCAAAATCCCCATCAAAAACGGTTCAAAAGAATCATCCTGAAAGTCATATTATTGGAGATAAAAATGCAGGAGTGGAAACAAGAAGGAAATTCACATTTGACTCATAAAAAGCAATGTTATCCCTGATAGAACCTAAGTCATTTAAAGAAGCCAGCAAAAGTAAAGATTGGATAAAAGCAATGGATGAAGAACTAGACCAAATAGAGAAGAACCGAACTTGGGAACTACTTCCAAGACCCAAGGACAAGAATGTGGTAGGAACTAAATGGATGTTCAAGATAAAACTCAATGAAAATGGGAAGATCATAAAGAACAAAGCCAGATTAGTGTGCAAGGGATATTCCCAAGTGGAAGGTATTGATTTTGAAGAGACTTTTGCTTCAGTAGCACGACTTGAGGCCATTATAATGTTCCTGGAATTTGCATGCTTTAGAAATTTCAAAATCTATGAGATGGATGTCAAGTCAACATTCCTTAATGGAACACTAGAAGAATAAGTCTATGTTGAGAAACCAGAAGGATTCATGTTAACAGAAAATTACGACTATGTGTTCAAGATAAAAAAAAAAAACTTAGAAAAAAAAAAAAAAAAGGCCATGTATGGTCTTAAACAAGCCCCCGGAGCATGGTTCTCAAGGTGTGATCAATACCTGCAAAAACAAGAATATAAGAGAGTGACTACTAACAACAACTTATACATCAAAATTGAGGATGAAAATATGATTATTGTGGTGGTATATGTAGATGACATCATATTTTTAAGTAATCTTACTATACTAAGCATAAATTTTGCAACCAAAATGCAAGAAGAATTTGAAATGTCTATGCTGGCGGAACTTTCCTTCTTCTTAGGTATACAAGTAACTCAAACAGAAGAAGGAATATTCATTTCCCAAGCCAAATATATCAAATGCTAAATAAATTCCAAATGGAAGACAGTAAACCTATGAGTACTCCTATGGTCACTGGATGTAAACTAAGCCTAGAATATGACTCACCAAAAGTGGACCAAACTATGTACATATCAATGGTTGGAAATCTACTCTATTCAACAACAACAAGACCTAACATCATGAAGGTTATATGACTCGTGGGGAGATTTCAATATGCACCTAAAGAAACTCACTTAAAAGCATTAAAGAGGATATTCATATATCTTAAAGGCACCTTAGAACTTGGATTATGGTATCTAAAAGATAAAGACTTCACTCTAACTGCATACACTAATGCAGATTGGGCTGGTAGTATATATGATAGGAAAAGTACCAGTGAAGGAGCATTTTTTCTAGGAGAATTCCTGGTAGCATGGCTAAGTAAGAAACAAACATCCACATCATTGTCTAGAACAGAGGCAGAATACATTTTTGTTGCATCTTGTTTCACACAAGTTCTTTGGATGAAGCAAACATTAGAAGATCTACAAGTAAGATATCATCATCCCATTATTATTGATTGTGATAACACTAGTGTCGTAAATATCTCTAAAAATCATGTAATTCATTCTAAAACCAAACACATCCCAATCAAATATCACTTCTTAAGAGATCAAGTTACTCAAAAAGTGGTGAAATTAGAATATGTAGACACAAAAGAACAAATAGCATGCATCTTTACAAAACCTCTACCAAGAAGCACCTTTGAAAATCTTAGGCATAAATTTGGAGTAATTCCCATACCTCATCAAAACTACAAAAGTTTCATCAGAAGAAATAAACACATGGACAAAGGGAACATCGCCTTAGGGGAAGTTAAGAAATATCTCTTCTTTCATTGTTGTCAAAGGGGGAGGATAAGCAGTTAAAACTCGATTAAAAATAGAGAGTTTTACTTTGTTTCCATCAATGCCAAAGGGGGAGAATGTTGGACCTAGCATTATGGGGTTGGCATTGATGACAAAGAGGACCAATATGGTGAATGTTGGGAATGGAGTTGGTATTGGAATTGATACAAAAAGAATCAAGTAGATGTCAATAAGTTTGGTATAAAAGTATCAACAAGAAAAGTCTCAACCAATCAAACCCTAAGTCGAGTCGAAACAATTAAATGGTTCAAGACGACTATTTAAATGAAAGGAGAAAAGATCAAAGTCAATTTTTTCAATAAAATGCAGTAGATATCAAGAAGTCTGGTATAAACATCTCAACAAGAAGTTGAAGTTGAAGAAGTTGAAAAAGTTGAAAGTCAAAGTCAAAGAAATCGGGGGTCAAAATTGAAGATGTTGAAGAAGTCGAAGGTCGAAATCAGATAAGTAGAAGAAGTCGAATGTCGAAGTCGGATAAGTAGAATTATTCGAAATCGAAGAAGTCGAAGATCGAAGTTGAAGTTGAAACCGAAGCAAGTCAGGACGACCAAAGTTGAATTACACAAGTCGGTTTTCTTCTAAGTCGAGTCAGTCCAAGAAAGAAGTAACCTAAAGGTTGAAGTCGAAGAAAACTTAAATTGGGAAATACAAGTCGGGTCGAGGATAAAGCAAGTTAGGTGGACCAGAATCGAAATACTCAAGTCGAAATTTCTCCTAGTTGATTCAACCAAAAACATGTTTGTTGGTCAAATGAGGAAGAAAATACGAAAAAGGGTTAAGACCAAGTCGAATCTTCAGTGACGAGCAGCTGAGAGGGAATTGATTTTAATATCCACCATCAAGTAAAATGCTTACAAGTTGTGTTTAAATAGTCACCAACAAAGGAGATATATGGAGGTCGATTTAGACATTCATGAAAAGGTAAAATGTACTGAAGTCGATCTAGCATCCAACGACGAAAGGAAAATATGGGCAAGTTGCTTTCAAAGAACCATCTGTATCGGCCACCTCACACATGTTCTGGGGAAATGTTGTGAGTGTCGGCTAATTGGGCATGTTCTTCAAAAACCCTATGTCGTAGAATTGTAAAATTCATTTTGAGCACTCCAGAATCTTCGTATGAAATCAATGTCTACTTTTGTGTACGAAAATCAATTAATGAAATCAAAATTTGTGTTAATTAAATGAAGGGGTGCAATGTTTCATTACTAAAAGACACAATGGCTCAACCTTATACCTTTTGGAAATTATATAAGAATACAAACAAGGTGAAAGGAAAGTGTCTCTATGGTCTACATCAGAAGATCAAAAACAAGTACAAAGTCCAAGGAAGAAAGTCAAAGATACTTATTAAGTGAGGGTGGAAGGGTGGAGCAATGAAGGACTAATGTCCTTTACTGATTAAAGTTTGAAGACATGAAGTTGATGCTTCCTAGGGTTAGTGCCCTAAACAAGGGAGTTGGTACTTCCTAGGGTTGGTTCCCTAAAACAAGGAAGTTTGTGCTTCCTAGGGTTGAAGCCCTGAACAAGGAGATTGGTGTCTCCCAATCATTATTGTAACTTGTATTAATATATTGATTTTATATTCAAGTTTACTGTTGTTGATCAATTGTTGTTAATAAGTTAAAATTATCAAAAGTTTAAATAATTAACCAATACTGATTCACACCCCCCCCCCTCTCATTATTGACCAAGTTTCCAACACAATGATCCATAAAGATTGTCATAACCCAATGGGAAGGAAAAATCACAGAGACCATAAGATTCGTCTAGATTGTTATCCAACAGCCCCTCAAACAATGAACCGGAAGCCATAATTCCTTTCCAATAAGAAGAAAAATAAAAATCCTGCAAACACCAATCCTCCAAAATGTTGTTCTCCTTCAAAATAGATTTTAGGTAAGCAACGCGAAGTCAAAAACTTGACTCTCGAATCATATAATATTCCCTCAAAGCCAATCCCAATCTTAGTCCTTTTATTCAAAACTGCATCTGAAGGCTCAAAAAGGGTAATTTAACTTGTTTGATAGAGATGCATTTATATGTACTTGTAAAAGACTTGTCATTTCAAGAGATTCATGTACTTTTAAAATAAAACTTACCCAAAGGAAAAGGGGACAAAACTTGTGATGTCATTTACTTGGGAAAATGTCTCATTTTTACATTCCATGGTTAAAAACTTACATGCACTTTAATAAATCAACTCACAACAAAGTTTGTTATGCAAAGGATAGTATTATGGATATAGTTTCGTTATTTCCACTTAGCAAGGAATAATGTAATCGAAGTGCCCTCAGTGGTATGTAAAGTGGTTAAGTAACATCTTCCTCAATAATTTAACCAAAGTTTTTTTTTTTATATATATATGTTTTTATTATTTATTTTATAACCGGAACATAACTTTATATGCATTCCAAAAGATGGATGTGTTGAAGTTAGCAACAATTATATTCAGCAAAATTTATGGATTTCACTATAACTATACATATTTATAGTATAACAATGATGTACCCTAATGCCTTATCCAAACAGAAGTTCTATGTGTTTTTACTAGTAACTTGCTTTAGAAACTAACACAAAATACTTACAACTCGAAAGAACATTCAAACATTCATGGGTGGACATTGTCTTGAGCTTCCTGCCCCTTTCTTGAATGAGGGGGGATTGGTTCTTCAATTTCCATGGGATCACAATTCGTTCAAACTATTTCATCCTCCATTAATCCTACTTCCAAATAATTCTCGAAGTTGTGGTTGTTGGAGGCAAGAGAGAGAGGATCCAAACGCTGAGAGAAAACCAAAGAACGAAGTGTACTACACTTAACTTCATAGAATCTATCTACTACTTCTGAAGAAGGATAAGATTCATGATGTTTGCATTATACGTGGCACTAACCTATGTTATTCTGTCATTTTAGATGAAATTAGCACTAGAGCATTACTATTGGCATGAGTGATTTTTTCATGCCTATGAAGGATTCTGCAAACCTCTTTCAAATCTGAGTTATCCATGACTATTTTTAAAATGACTTTCACAATAAAATTGGAGTGGAAAGTTTAGGGCCAAAAAAAACCCAAATAGAAATTCCTATTGCCATTCTTTTGAAAAACTAAAAGGACCAAAAGATCTATGTTCTAACTTCCAAACTAAGTCATAACAAATACCATAAGTATCAGGTACCAAGAAGATCAACCAAGTGATGAGGGATTTCCTAGCCAAAGAAAAAGGAGTTACCCACATTCAAGACCAAATTTGACTCGAAGCCACCTCCCACTGACACCTATGCATAGTCTCACCAAGAGATACATTATTCCCACACCAAAGCCCCTCAAAAACCACTAAATCATGTCCAGGCTCGCTCCCAGATATCCCATTCCTCAAATTGCAAGTCGAATCAACCAGAGAAAAAACCTAGGTGAGTCGCATGGTCGAAAATGTCCCATAATTCAAGAGTGAATGCATTCTTATGCATTGAATTACCACGAGCGGAGCCCGTCAAACCCAATGTGGGAGATGCGGAGGCTACATGTCATCCTTCCCAAACCACTTCTAGTTGTTGATGAGTATTGAATTCATATTGATAAAGGTGTCATTCAATGTTGTCATGGGATTGAGATAAGGCTAACAACCTCATTTTTAATTAGAGTACCATGACCTATGGATGAGGTCACCTTGGCCCAATGGTCTGCTTGACCATTCAATTCCCTTTTTATGTGATAAAACAAGATCTTGTTGAAATGGGAGAGGATTATTTTGATTCTATATATGAGACAAATCATTTTTCCCCCTTGGGTTAGCTTGATCCATCATTTCTTTAATAACCATCATAGAGTCTCGAAGTGTTATCAGGGCTCTAATACCTTATTCCTTTGTGATGATGAAACCCTGCCACAATGAGTAAGCCTCAACAAGATTATTTAAGACATTTCCAAGCCCCTAGACGCAGTAGACAACCTTATTTCCAAGCCCCTAGACACACTGCCACCCCTTATGTTCTTATTATCTCATTACAATGTTTGTTATTGTATTTCAAATTCAATCATATGCATTTAATATGTTATTCAACAAAAATATTAAATGTACCTATCATCTTGAAATGCTCTTACCTCAATAGCCTATTACTCTGACATCTTCATTGTTCAGCATGTCAAGGGGAATGAAAGTATTCAAAATATCATCCTACCTCAACATCCTCAATGTTCATCATGGTGAGAGGCATGCAAGTATTATAGACATCCTTCTACATTGACATCCTCAATGTCAATGTAGAAAGCAACATGTAGGCATTCCACTTGGCTTGTTAGTTTCTTGCTACACTTGGTTGAGGAAAGCTTCTAGCTGCTTAATCCCTACAATAACAAGATCAATGAAAACTATATATATATAAGAAATTCTTCAAAATAGATTAGATGGTCATGTTGGAAGAAATATATACACATGGGGTAGTGGAGAGAGAGGTAACGAACCTTCCAAGCTCTATATTTTATCCCACAGAAGAGGAGCTAGTGAGCTTCTATTTGAAGAAAATAGTCCAAGGTGACCACCAACTAAACTTCGATAACTCAATATTGAAACACTTATTGCAAGTGATCAGGATCAACTTTGGGGATTTTATTTCTATGCAAATTTTCATTGGAATGAGATCTAGTAACCTCTAAATAAATGGGAACACCAATGCTCGAAGAGATTTCAGAAATTTTTGAAGATGTTCAATTTGCCCTAGCCCAAACTCATGTTTATTGGAATTAGGTTGGATGATTCCAACCATAAATTGGACCTCTTAATCCTTTTATTTCCTCAAACCTCTCAACATAAATAAGTTAAAAATTCCCCTCCATTTTTTAATATTACAACTTTGTCTTCATGTCTTGGGGATTTAGGTGTCCTTTCCTCTATTGAGGAAATTGAATTCATGGACACATGCTCTACTATATAGATAGGAAACTTGATAATATGTAAGCCCAGATGCCCTACAAGCCTATATTATTTCATCCATATCATTCATTCTAGTGAACTAAACTAGACATGTCAAGTAGGTAGACACCATTAGAATCTAGTAGATTTAAATGATAAAGGGTACATAAACAATTTTTGTATGTGAATCAAATGATTTGACTGGCCTGAGTAGCCTGTCAGCATCATAATGAGGCAATCATCATAAGCAATCTATCTAAAGGTTTTTTATTTAGTATCATCTCCAATGCAAATCAATCACAATGGAGATGAATACCCCACAAAGTGCATCTAAGTATGCACATATTTACTACTTGAACAAAGTATTTAGGAATACCATATAATGTATCTAGGTATTGAGTAATGTTGACATCTCTAAGTTTTAATGGTCATGTTTCCTTCAACAGACCATCATCAATTGGCTTTGTTTGCATCCTTCAACATGAATGTCTCTAAAAACACTAAAGCAAAAAGTTATGTACAAAAATTAAAAATATAAACTTTACCACAAAATTTAATCTCATAAACATATATCTACAAGGAAATTTGGCATGCAATTACCTACCTAAACATGAATATGACTATTTGCAAACTCTTCTATTAAAAATATTGTTGACAACAACAATAACCAATAACCAATATAGTAAGCATTCAAACATGTTCATAGAGGAGGAGATTCCATCACACATAATTGCTTCCAAATTGTTTAGTTGAAAGTAGTATACACGTGTCATTTTACATTGTAATGTATATTTTACAATGTAGTTATGGAGAATTCTCGATATGGATATCTTTGTTTCCATCTATCAAGTGCAACATTACTTCCCATTTTAGCTTTTTTAGAACTTGGTAAATATAAAAACTAATATATACTCTTTAGAAATTAGTAAATATAAAAACTAATATAAAAATGTATATATGTAAAATGGTTTTAGTTTATGTGAAGAAACGAATTCCTAATGGTCTCGATCATGATAAATACCATTTTATTTTATTATCTTTAGTTTAAAAGTTAAAAACTAATACCAATAACAATATTATTATTCTATTTTATTAGTCCCTGTCGTGGGAATAGAGGGACTATAGCGATCGATAATTCGTTGACCTCGTATTAGTTTGTCCTTTGACCACAAATATTTCCATATTATCTATTGTTGGAACCAGGGAACTATAAATATCGATTTTTATATAATAAAAAGTACCATATATTTCATGATCTGATTGGACAACGAATTGGAGGTCTTATTGTCGGCTTCGTTATTCCCAATGTTATATATGTTGGCATATCCAAAGTATTTGATCGTATATGGTCCTTTTGAATCATATATTTTCTTATTCATTGCTCGAAGGTGGATTAATGCTAGCATTAGTTCGAATGTTTGGCTTATCATTTTCTACTAGCTAGAATACATTTTCTAGCATATTACTGTGTGATTTTTGTTTTATTCTTGTGTGCTTCGAGAGAACAGGCCTGCCACGCTGCATTATTTCTTAAATGTTTGCATTGTTGGGTATGTGTTATATTCTTTGCATGTGTGTGTGTGGGCGCGTCAGATATGACAACTGCGTCTGACGATACCTCGCACTAGTGCTCTGTTTGTGTCATGTGCGTCAGGCGCTTTCCTAGGGGGGTCCCAGGGGGGGCAGGTATGCCCCCCCTGGTTACGCGCAGCGTTCGGAAACGAGCGATAGCTCGGGGCAAACGAGGTTCGGGGAAGCAACCCAAAATTATTTTTTTTTGGGCGGTTTTTGCTATTTTTAGCGGATTTAGCTATTTTTAGTGGATTTAGCTATTTTTAGCGGTTTTGTAAATTAATCCCAGATTAAGGGATTAGGGTTTTGGTATCTACGGAATACCTAAAAACATTGTATATATATTGTATAGTGAATGGTGAATTTCGAGATAATGAATATAAGAAAGGTTTTCCCGATTGAGGGTTTCCGGTATATATCTTTGTGTACTATGTGAATGAGCCATTGATTAAATTTTGTTTTGCTTAAGAATCTATATGCATTGCTTTACTTCACAGGTTTAAAACTTACATGCACAGGGCTACGCCCTTCGACGGTTCTGACAGTCTTAAGTGTTTACCTAACAGGTCCGGCAGTCTTAAATGTTTATTGTACAGATGTGTTGCAATACAGTTTCATTCCATTTTTTTATGGTGTTGTTTGCAGTGAAATTGTGCAGAATTGTTCTCCACCGACATCACTGGTTCAGTGGTTGATGCTTGTTCGTTGGTTCGTTTCTTATTTGATTCAACTTTGCAAATTTGAGGTCCTGCAATTGCAATTGGACCTCTTCATGGTTGTCCAATGGTTTTTTGTTCTTCAACTTTGCAAGTTGTTGGACCTGTTGTTGTGGTTTGCAGGTTTTGGGGCTAAGCTCTTATCATCCCTTGTTGACAAGTAAGTTTTTGTGCCATCGTTTCGTTGTTATTTTTCAATGGTGGGAGTCCCTGCCTCAAAATTCTTTTGTAGACCATCTTTCTTTGTGCTCTTATTTTTTTTTCCTGGAAACCATGCACCTTCATATGTCGGTTGCCACATCCATAGCTATTTCAAAAATTGCAATGCAGAGGGGTTTTCGAAAACTAGTTCGGAGCTATCATAAGAGGGAACCATCCGCCGAGGTGTAGAGGCAGGGAATGCTTTTATTCTCTGGCTCAAAACATTGTGTCCACATGTTGCCTTTATCTTGTCCTTTCTATTTTTAAAAACTTTTTCTGGCTCTGAGAAGCTTGTAGGATGCACGCCATGAATAGGTTCAAATCGGTCTTTCTGCTCAGTAAATTTATGGTGTTATTTATTTGCGTTGTTTCTTCTGTTTGGTTCACTTTCCAGTGTGGGTTTGTTTTCTTGTCATCTACTATGGGGACTAGGTGGGATTTAATTTGACAAGAAGAAGGTTAAAGGATACATATGGGGATTGGTACGCAGTTCCACGCTTGTAGTTTTCTTGTTTTACTTTATTTTATTTTTATTTTTTTCCTCGTTTTATTATTTTTTTCCCCTTTTCTCTTTTTCATGCAAACTGAAAGTATCTAAGAAATAGCTTCAAAATCACAGTTGAAAAGATGAAACAAGTAATATATGTTGATTCGTAAGAAACAGATACACACTTCATTATACATGACAGCATTGACGAGGTGTTGCATAGCATTGGCCTTTTTAGATTGGATGCATTCTCGTGTACTGTAGGGGATTGCCTTTTCGATGCATTTCAGGTTCTACTGAATTTTCCTTATTCCTTGACCGACCTGCGCAATGGATTGATAGATTATTTCTTGGGTTGTTTAAAAAATGGTGACGCTAAGGCATTGGAGTCGTATGAATACGAACTAGAATATGATTTTCTTCGGCAGTTGCATCGAATACATGATGTCGCTACGTATTTTTCAAAGATGTGGTTGTCTGCATCTCCAATTATGCCTGCACATGAGAGGGGACTTTGGGGAGATACATTTTGTATACGGTGGTTGTCTAATTGGCTCAATATATCAATTGGAATATGGTCATTGACAAGAAAAACAAGATATCGACTATTCAACAAAATTGCATCTAACAATCCATATTGCATCTTGTTCCATGATGTCAATGTTTTCAGTGGTCATTATGAACCACTATTGTACAGAAAATTGTCCATATGCAATCTTGAAGGATCTCATATTTACTTGTCCCTCATTTGCAAAGACCTTGAATCGCAGTGGAAACGGATTATGCATCGCACAGACTGCCATGGTTTACAGCTAGCAACAATTGTTGTGTCTATCTATGGAGATAGTCTATTCAATGAAATTTGTTGTTTGGTAGCAGTAGATTTCGATGTGTAGTCATTGCAGCTTTACACTGTACAGTCCTTTTGCAATGCAATTATAGGCGGCAGCCAATGGGATTTTAGTTGCTTGCATCAACACCTTTCACCATATCTCCTAGAAAATATGTCAGCAATTGGAAGTTGGCAAGAATACCTTGTAAACATGGCACTGCCATATGAAAAAGCAAATGTGGAGGGTTGCATATTTTGTTTGCAATGGTTGTCTATCATATTCAAAGTAAATATCTAGGTCTGGTCGGCCCTGCCAGATGGCATTATCCATTCCTGGTCTATTGATTCAAATAATGATCGAACAATTGACATCCTCTCGTTGAAAATAGATACAACACATATCCATTATCAACCTGTGCTTGCACATATCACTAGTCCAGGGTTCAATGTCCATTCCACCCAAACCGCATCGAATATGCATACTCGTGGCATGCTTTTTAGTGAGAATGAAACTCCTCCTGGTTGTGATATGGCCATAGAGGGATTAAACAAAAAATTCATGCGTGAAATTCATTCCAGTTGTGATGAGGCCATATAGGGCTTAAACAAAAAACGTAGACTAAGTTATCACAACTTGAAAAAAGTTGTGCGTGAAATTCGTCCCAGTTGTGATGAGGCCATATAATCCTTAAACAAAAAACGTAGACTAAGTTATCACAACCTGAATCAGAGTGAAATTCATCCCAGTTGCCATCAGCTCATCCTGCCCTTGGACAAGAAACATAGAGTAAGTTACCACAACTTTAAAAAGGTCATGCACGAGAGAAAAAAATACATTGCTACACTTCCTTTTAGAGAGAAACTCACATATCACAATCTAAAGAAATTTGTTTGTGCACAACACAACAGAAACAGGTACGGTCGCATATCCCACAATGGTCGTGCAACTATCACATTTTGTGGGCTAGAAGCAACACCATGCACTATTACCAATGAAAACTACCATACACTTTCTACCCATACTTCCCTGCAAAAGAAATATGCAAGAAAGACCTACATGAAACAAATTAAAGACACTCCTTCCATTGCATGTGCAATTTGTGAAAAATTGAATTTCGCAAAAAACAGTAAGTCTTTCACACCTGATTTGGAAGAAAAATACCTCTGCTTGACAGCGCACAATAAAACATTTTCCAGTGGAAAAATTTGTCTTCCATGCAAACGGTCGCTTGAAAATGGAAAACTGCCACAATTTGCAACCCGTGACCAAATAAGATGTAATACACCACTACCAGATGTAAGTGCACTTACGAAACTTGAAGAGAGACTTGTGTCTCTGCAAATTGTATTTTCACAAATCAGGCCCTGGGGCTATAAATGACCCCAGATGGGCTTAACGGGATCAATTATTAATGTGCTTGTTCAGCTAGATGTTGTGCAAAAATCCTTTCCACAATTCATTAGCGATACAATGACAATTGTTGTGGCTCTGAAAATACGTTTGTGATACAAAAATGTGTATTAGACAGGCAAAGTGCATGTGCATGATGTTATGAAAGAATTAAAGGAATTATGTTTCAGGGCCCTGTAGAAAGCACTGAAGATTTGTATAAATGAGAACCGAAACAATGTTCTTGGAGAAGAGGATGCCAACTCTGCAGAGACTCTGGAAAATGATAGTGAATTTGATACAAGTGATGAATCGGAGAATGAAACACCTACTGAGACATTGGTGCATGGATTCACTAATTCACAGTGCATTCGTGACTTGCAAAACAAGATTGTCGAAATTGCACCTGTTGAGGGGCAGCGTCCACTTGGAATATTCAAGGACAAATTCGCTAAGGAAATGAACTTCCCAACACTCTTCTATGGAGACCCACATGCCACTAACATTACAAAACGATTTAGTTATCATAAAATAGTCTGATGGGAGCTGCTACATTCAAGTGGTGACTTCTCCTGTCACATAACAAATTTGTTTTTCAAAACAATGCACATAATAATAGAGAAAGTTCTCTCTTGCATGTGGGTCTGAATAAGAAAAGGTCAGTTACAAGGAAGAAATTTGTTGTCCAAGGATGTCAAGTACAAAGTAAGCCTAGAAACAATTATGAAATCTGATATTGGATACATAGATTTCAAAAACATTCTCACCTCTCCTGACTATTTGCAACAAAACAAGAAAACTATTTTTTCAATGATCCGGCAATTGGGCCCGCCAACATTTTTCATCACATTTACAAGTGCAGAGCATTGTTGGGATCCATTGGTGGCTATCGTATTTGACCTGCATAGGAACAGGAAACGTAAAAAACAACTGATACACTGGAAAATAATGGCATTGACTACCTCATAAGAAAAGACCCAATGACATGTACTCGCTACTATAGACATAGAATAAATGCTTTGAGACAATTGATATGCCATGATGAAACGTTTTTCGGAAAAATATCGGACTACTTTTTTGTGACTGAATTCCAGAATAGGGGGAATGGACATGACCACGCACTATTGTGGATAGAGGGTGCACTAGTCTATGGAGCTGACAACAATTCACAGATCAAGCAATTTGTGGACAAATACATAACATGCAACAAAGATCATTTGGATCCAGAACTTGCCAACATTCATAGACATTATCATACAAGAATTTGTAGAAAACAAAAAAAACTTACATTGCAGATACAACTTTCCTGTGTCGCCAATGAGAGCTACAAGAATCATAGATCCACTTAGTTTAGAGGACAATGTTGTTGTTGAGAAATCTAAATCCTTGTTCACATTTCTAGAACAAGGAGATTTTGACGAGCTGATGAGCTTCGATGACTTCTTGACAGAGCTAAATCTATCAGAAGATGAGTATATCCAAGCCATACAATGTACGCTTAAACAACCAACAGTTTTACTTAAACGAAAACTTTCCCATATTTGGAACAACATTTTCTCCAAGGACATGCCATTTATGTGGAAAGCAAATACAGATGTGCGGTACGTGCTCAATGCATATGCTTCAGCATCATACTGTACCTTGTATATGACAAAGGTTGACAAATCTATGACAAGTGCATTCAGAAGAATACGCAAAGAACATGAAAGAAATCATATTGATGCCATACAAATGATACGCACACTTGGAAATACATTGCTTAATCTTCAACAAATGTTTGCTCGGCAAGAAGTTCAGATTGCACTTTCCCTGCCCCTCACTTGTAGTTCAAGAAAATGTGTCTTCATAAACACATCTCCACTTGAGAAACGCACATTTGTGCTTAAACCACCAGTTTTTCTAGAACAAGAACCAGACAATTCAGAAGACATGTTATGTCACTCGATTGTTGATTATTACCTCCAGCGTCCATCTCCTATTAGGCATATCTACTTAGCAGAATTTGTATCGCATTACAAAAAAAATGGTGCACCCGTATCAAAAAGAAAAAAACCCTCTATGATATGGTTTGTCAAATACAATAAACATTCTGACTATGAAAACTATTGTAGAGAAAAACTGCTACTATACATTCCGTTCGATGAAAATGAAGAGACATTAAAACATAACTTCTCTACATAGGAGGTTGCGTATGTCGCCTCTGAGACTATAGTGCAAATCAATGAAGCTACATTTACTTACAATGTTAATCCAACATGGGGTGATCTAGAAATTGCAGTTAATGAGCTAGAAAACCCTGACAATCTTGATGAGACATTCACAAACTGAAAAACAACCAGAACTCCTTGCGAGCCCTATGACTTACAAGCGGATTTGCCTTGTCCTCGAGCAGGTGGAAGTGAAAATGCATTAATCTTGGTTTTCAAGTCATAAAACATCCTTTCCTAATTGAAAATAATGAATACCACAGAATAATACGTATGTTGAATCGAGAAAAATAAACATTTCTAAAGGACATTATGCTTAAAAAACGCTTGAACATGGACACTCGTGTGCACTTGTTCCTTACAGGTGGAGCAGGAACAGGAAAGACATTCACAGCGAAAGCATTGTTCCAAATTCTTATACAAATCTATGATTCAAACAATTCCTCTGATCCTATGAAACCAAAGGGCCTAATAGTTGCATACACAGGAAAAGTTGCATATAATGCATGTGGAACAACAGTCCATTCTGCATTTTTAATGCCTTTTAACAAGTCACAGTTTCTTCCACTTAGCAAGGAAATGTTGGATACGTTGTCTAAGATTTATGGCGAACTCCAACTTGTCTTTATAGATTAAGCATCTTTGATTGGAAATCGCTTCTTGTATTCCATTGACAACCGACTAAGAAGCATAAAACATGTGCACACGAAATACTTTGGAAACATTGACATGATATTATGTGGGGATCTTTACCAGGCACAGCCCATCCAAGATTTTTTGATATTTGAACAACCTACGGTTAACATGCAAACAGTGACGCATGACTTCTGGAGATACAATATTAAATTCTTTGAATTGCATACTACAATGCGCCAGACAGATGAAACGTTCATTTCAATTCTGAATAGAATGCGGACAAACAACCAAACATATGATGACTTAACATGTATCAATTCGAGGTTCTTGCGGCCTGCACCAACAAACCCAACATTCCCTTACATGTTCTACATAAAAAAGGATGTTGCAATGCATAACTAGAACATGCTATCGCTCATGCCTGGCGATGATATCATCATCAATTCAATTGACTTGGAAGAAGACAACCATGGAAATGTGCCATGTCATGAATATACAGCCACTTTACCTTTGCAGCTTGTCCTGAAATTAGAAATGTTGGTTGAAATATATGCTTGTAACTATGATTCACAGGATGGCTTGGTCAATGGTGCAGATGGAATACTCAAAGACTATACGAAAACAGAAAAAATTGATGTCCTTGGGATTAAGTTCCATGAACCGCATATAGGAAAGCGAAAAGCAAGCAAGTTGGATTATCTATATAATTCAAACACTGCAATCGATTGGACACCTATTTTGCGAATATCAAATCCAGTATCGACATCAACAAAGACAGGTCGACTGAAGATTCGAAAACAGTTTTTTATTAAACTTGCATGTGCATGTACATTCCACAGATCGCAAGGACTATCACTTGATAATGTTGCATTTCAACCTGTTGGAATTCGGATACATGGACTTGTATACACAACATTGTCCTATTTCAGAAGCATAGACTCCTTGTATTTACTAAGTCCTCTTACAAAAGATAACTTCAAAGTCAAACAGAAAGTTGATATTGAAATGGAACGACTCAGGACAACCACCAAAAGGAAACTGCAGTATGACTACCAATTCATACAAGCAAAGTCATCTATATCAATTCTCTCGCTTAACACATGCAGCTTAAATGCACACATGGATGATATAATCAATGACTATGATACAATGCAATCCGATATTATGTGCTTGCAGGAAACATACATGGCATTATGCATGCAAAACAAACAATTCCCAAATCACAATTGCATATCAAGTTACATTACACATGGGATGATGATATTGGTGAAAAAACATGTACCAATTTTGGACCATATACATTTCGAAGAAAAGAATGTTGAGGTGGTGCTTGCAAAAATATTTTTCCATGAAACAGAAATCGCAATACTGAATCTGTATGTTGCTCCCCATGCAGCATTCTCCAACATAGTAGATGTTATTTCCAATGCATTGGGCCATTTACATCTGAACGGACCCATTGTGCTTGTAGGAGACTTCAATATTGACATGCTACAAAATAATGCCAGAACAAAAGAATTGGAAAACTACATGTGAAAATACAGTCTCTCCTTTCTTTTGAACAACACAAGCCATCTGCAAAACACACTTATTGACCATGTGTTGTCAAGTGTGCCCATTCCTCAATATAGTATGTTTATCTTAGACACATATTGGTCTGATCACGATACAATTGGTATTGCACTTGAATTATGAGATATACATCAAATATATTTCAAAGTCATATTTCTATGTTTCAAAGCATATCTGTATAGCTTGTTGCAAAAAAAATAATAATAAACAAATTATTGAGCTTCTTAGTTTTCCTTTATTTGTACATATACTAGTCTGGTCACCATACAGTTGGTGTTTCACTTGAATTATGAAATATACATTACACATATTGCAGAATCATATTTGTATTCTTCAAACCATATATCTCTATCTTGTTATAGAAAATTGAGATATCCAACTTCTTAGTTTTCCCTGGTTTGTAATTGTTGTTGGTCACAATTTTTTTTTTGCAAAAACAAATATATATACATATATATACACACACACACACACAAAGAAACTTNTAAAAAAAAAAAAAAAAAAAAGGTACATTCTTCTAAAACTATTTGTTACTCTATTCATCTTATTCTATTTTATTTACTATATGTACATAGTACTTGCATTTTCTTTACATGTTAACTTATGTTCATATCCGTTTTGTTTTGTGCTTTTTGTTCATAGAAACAAACAGGAAAACTAGACACTGCAAAGAACTCCTAACCAGGAATGTTGAGGAATCCATGCAAAGGTGCATTTTTTTTGCCCGTGTTCCATATCCAATAATTTTTCGTTTACTCTATCTGTATTTCTTGAACTAGTTTGCAACTCTGGTTTTTTTTTGGTTTTTTTTGCCTCCTTCGACACTCCATATCTTCCTCTACATTGACTTGTCTTCGTGTCAATTATATTTTTTGTTCTTCTATCTTGAAATAAATAAATGTGTACTCCATCTTTTCTTTTCATTTGTTGCTACGTAACAGTTTGCTTCCATGTTGGTTCTTACCTTCCTTTCTTTTTCCTGTTCTATATTTAGTCGTTCTCCCTTTTTTTTCTTCCCCTCTATTATCCATTTTTGATTCTATACTTAGTCCAATGTCTATGCTCATGGGTTCCAAGGATGGTGGAGTGGCATATTTCATGTCCATCTATATATTTACATCACGAGTCCCACCGACCGTCGTTCGTTTTCATAGTTCGCAAATTTTATGGCCACTGATTCCTGCGTAGGCGCCATCAAACTCTCAGCCCCGTGTGCACGGTATACATCTTCCACCTGAAACTTCGGTGATCTACAATTCGACCCGGACTCAAAGCTTGCGACTCAGTTTTTCCAGCATTTGTTGATATTTCAAAGCATCTATTGATATTTTTCCCCATTTGTCTCAACAGTTAGCCAATTTTGTGGCCGCAACTTCCCCCCCCCCAATGCATTATCGAACTACCATGCCCCATGTTTGGATAACTTCTTGCATCCAAAACTCCAATTATCTACAATTTGACCCCGAGCTCCTCGAACTCCCAAGCCTCACTCTTTATCGAACTCACAATTTGTATATCCATCTATATCTTGACATCACGAGTCCAACCGAGCGCTTTCATTTCCTTGGCCAATTTTATGCCCACGGGTTCTCGGCTATGCGGTATCAAAATCTCATTCCCCGTGTTCCGAGTGTTCATATTGCATCTAAAACTTGGGTAATCCATGTCTATGCTCGCGGGTTCCTAGACAACGGAGTGGCAGATTCCATGTCCATCTATATCTCTACATCACAAGTCCAACCAACCACCATTCATTTTCATAGTTCATGAATTTTATGGTTGCGGGTTCCTTTGTGGGCGCCATCCATCTCTCATGCCCCGTGTGCGCGGTATACATCTTGTGCCCGAAACTTTGGTTAACTACAATTGGACCCGGACTCGAAGCTTGCGACTCATTTGATAATTTTATTTAATTAAATTGTACAATATTAATATTTAATATTAATAATTTAGTACTTGAAAATAATGTTTTTAGATAATGATTGTACATATTACATGTAATATGTACTACATATTACATGTAATGTGTAATACATATTCAATCTTGAGCCCACCAGTCGTGGAGTCCGTCTGTCAATTTGTATATAGTGGAACTCTGAGTTCTGTTTGGAGGACACGGACCAATAAAAGTGCAATGTTGAGCCAGCCATCCCACAAGTCCACTTGTCAATTTGTATATCGTGCAACTCTAGGTGTTGTTTGCAGCACACGAAACAATATAAACCCAATTTGAGCCCGCCAGCCCGAGAACCCGCAATCCAAAAAGTGGATATTTTGAGCTCACCAGCCCAATAACCCACGATACATATTACATCTAATGTGTAATACATATTCAATCTTGAGCCCGCCAGTCCTGGAGTCCGTCTGTCAATTTGTATATCACGGAACTCTGAATGTTGTTTGGAGGACATAGAACAATAGAAGTGAAATGTTGAGCTAGCCAACCCACAAGTCCGCTTGTCAATTTGTATATCGCGCAACTCTAGGTGCTAATTGCAGGACACAGAACATTAGAGGCCCAATTTAGAGCCCTCCAGCCCGCAAGTTCGTGATCCAAAAAAGTGGCTAAGTATGGAATAAGGGATCTGTACATGCTCTATAAAATGTCATGTCCATACTTTATAAAAGTACATATTTAGTATGTATTGCTCGTTTCTCGGAGCCTGCCAGCCCTGGAGTCCATCTGTCAATTTGTATATCGCGGAACTCAATAGAAGTACAATATTGAGCCAACCAACCCGCAAGTCCACTTGTCAATTCGTATATCGCAGAATTATAGGTTTTATTTGTAAGGCACGAAACAATAGATATATAACAATATCAATATCAATATTTAAATTTAATAATATTAATATTAAATTGTACAATATCAATATTAATATTAAATTGTACAATATCAATATTTAATATTAATAATTTAGTACTTGAAAATAATGTTTTTAGATAATGTTAGATATATAACATATATGTTATATGTTTTACATGTAGACAATCACAATCTTGAGCCCGCTAGTCTTGGATTTTGTCTGTCAATTTGTATATCGCAGAACTCTCAGTGATTCATGGATGACACGGAACAATAGAAGTGCAATGTTGAGCGAGCCAACCCGAAGTTCGCCTATCAATTTGTATATCGCGGAACTCTGGGTGTTATTTGTAGGACACGGAACAATAGAGGCCCAATTTTTAGCCCGAGAACATGTGATCCAAAAATTGGCTAAGTATGGAATGAGGGATCCGTACATGTTCTATAAAATCTCATATCCATACTTTATAAAAGTACATATTTAGTATGGATTCCTCGTTCCTCGAAAAATTTCTAGGTCTGGAAGTGGCGAATACACATGTTCAGATTTACACTTACTTTTATATTGCCAGCGCAACCGACCACTTTCCCATTTTATATTGTACATATTACATGTAATATGTATTACATATTACATGTAATGTGTAATACATATTCAATCTTGAGCCCACTAATCGTGGAGTCCGTCTGTCAATTTGTATATCGTTTAACTCTGAGTGCTATTTGGAGGACACAGACCAATAGAAGTGTAATGTTGAGCCAACCAAGCCACAAGTCCACTTGTCAATTTGTATATCGCGCAACTCTAGGTGTTGTTTGCAGTATACGGAACAATATAGGCCCAATTTTGAGCCTTCCATCCCGAGAACCCGCGATCCAAAAAGTGGATATTTTTGAGTCCGATAACCCACGATACATATTACATGTAATGTGTAGTACATATTCAATCTGTATCCCGCCAGTCCTGGAGTCCATCTGTCAATTTGTATATCCTGAAACTCTGAATGTTGTTTGGAGGACACGAAACAATAGAAGTGCAATGTTGAGCCAGCCATCCCGTAACTTCGTTTGCCAATTTGTATATTGCGCAAGTTTGGGTGCTATTTGCAGGACACAGAACAATAGAAGCCCAATTTAGAGCCTGTCGGCCCACAATTTCGTGATCCAAAAAAGTGGCTAAGTATGGAATAAGGGATCTGTACATGCTCTATAAAATGTCATGTCCATACTTTATAAAAGTACATATTTAGTATGTATTGCTCATTTCTCGAAGCCCGCTAGCCCTAGAATCCGTCTGTCAATTTGTATATCGTGGAACTCAATATAAGTACAATATTGAG